>ML856615.1:27062-37722 GCA_009831015.1 Picea engelmannii
GCCCACTTTCCTTATTTTAGGGTTAACCCACTTCTAATTTATCCATTAAATTTATTATTGAAATAATTTATTTTGTATTCACTTTGAATTATAATACAGTCATCACTTCACTTTATTATTTACCTTTTAAAATCTCTTAAACCTCTTTGACTACTTTGACCTTTTGGGGCTTCTAGATGACATATGAGGGTTCTCCAACTTTGTAAGACCATAACTCTCAAACTGTGAGGAGTTATGTGGCATTCCACATACCACCATAAATGGAATGACATGTATTATCCATATAGAATAGTATTACATTCAAATATAGCAAAAATCATACCGTTATCCATCAAACAAACTTGGGTCCATTACCCAAACCTGGGTTCTCCAACTTCACATGGTCATAACTCTCTAACCGTGAGGAGTTATGTGACGTTATACATACCACCGGAAATGGAATGACAATGACTATCCATATAGGATATTTTCCCTAACAAATTCATTGTCCTTCATCTCATTATTCCACAATTAAGCATGGGTTCCCTTACTCTGCAAAGCGTCTTCCCGTGAGGACTTTCACCATAAGGGGACCACTTTGGAGTTCATCCATATTTACTTCTTATCAACCATGACAAAAAAATAATGATTCATATTTACATCAAACAATATTGGTTCCATTACCCAAACATTTTTTCTATGGGGATTTCTTCAAGGGTTGACATCAATGATAGCCAAACTCAATCAACAATCTCCCCCTTTGGCATTGATTGCAACACTCTGATGAAATACTGGAATCATATCACTCATGCTCCCCCTAGAACCATGCCTCTGTCCTTTGCATCTGATAAATCTTCCTCTATCCTCTACATCTTATAAATCTCTCCCCCTTTGTCATCAATGACAAAGTTATATTTCCATCTGGGGCTGCTCCCCCTAACTGAACTATCCTCTTATTGTGCTTCCTCGTGTACATATAATACATATAAGATAAGCATTCAAAAAGAATTCAAAAAAAAATCATTTTGGAGTAGAAATAACTCCAAGCCTTTGGCAAAGATATTTAGAGGCTTCCCGTGGAAGTGGTTTTGTAAATATGTCTGCCACTTGTTCTTTTGTGCCCACGTACTCAAATCTGATGTTCTTTTATGCAACCTATTCTCATAGAAAGTGATACTTGATTGGAATGTGCTTCGTCTTGGAGTGCATCACCGGGTTTTTTGAGATACTGATGACACTTGTATTATCACAATATATTGGAATGGGCTCATCATACTCAACCTATATATCTGTCAAAGTTTGTTTGATCCAAAGAACCTATGTACAACATGTTTTTGTTGCAATATACTCTGCCTCAGTTGTAGATAGAGATACTAATGATTGTTTCTTTCTTAGCCATGATACCAAACACTCACCTAAGTAGAACAGTGCTCCATTGGTGCTTTGTCGGTCATCAATACAACCTGCCCAATCTGCATCTGTGTAGGCAATAAGTGATAGCTTTTTTCCTTTTGGATACCATAATCCAAACTCTTTTGTTCCTTTGAGATATCTGAAGATCCTCTTTACTGCTAATACATGTGATTCCTTTGGTGCTGCTTGAAATCGTGCCACCTGTCCAACTGCCTGCATTACATCTAGTCTGGATGTTTTCACATATAGTAGGATGCCAATCATTGACCTGTATTGCCTCTAATCTGTAGACTTCAAATCGTCATCTTTGCTCAACTTACAACTGGTTTGCATGGGAGTGATAACTGGTTTGCAATCTTCCATTCCGAACCTCTTTAGCATTTATCTGATATACTTGGTTTGAGAAATAAAAATTCCTTGGTTTCTTTGACGTATATTAAGTCCCAGAAAGAAGGATAGTTCTCCAAGTAGCGACATTTCAAATTCATTCTGCATGTCTTTTGCAAATTTATGTCTTAACCTGTCATCATCACTACCAAAATAAATATCATCAACATAAACTTCAATTAATAAAATATTAACTTGACTTACCTTTATGTAGAGGTTGTCGTCTGCACTTCCTTTTCTGAACCCTACCTTCTGCAAATACTTATCCAGTCTGGAGTACCATTCTCTAGGAGCCTGTTTTAGACCATACAGGGCCTTCTTTAATTTACACACATAGTTTGTGTTCTCTGTTAACTGAAATCATTATGGTTGTTCAATGTAGACTTCTTCTTCAAGTTCCCCATTCATAAAAGATGATTTTACGTCCATCTAATATACTTTAACATTTTTTGAGAATGCATAAGCTAAAAGAAAACATATTGCTTCTATTCTGGCAACTGGGGCAAATGTATCTTCAAAGTCTATTCCTTCAATCTGTGCATATCCTTTACATACCAATCTAGCTTTGTTCCTTGTATCATGTCCATCTTCATTCAATTTATTCCTGAAAACCTATTTTGTGTCGATCACATTCTTATTATTTGGTCTTGGAACCAATTTCCAAGTGTCATTTTTCTCTATTTGATCCAATTTTTTATCCATGGCCTTATTCCAAAATTCATCCTTGCTAGCTTCTTCAAAACAGTTTGGTTCAATTGTAGATAAGAGTGCTAGGTGTGTTTGTTCTAGTGAATGGATTTTTCTTCTAGTCTCAACTCCTGCATCTTTGTTTCCAATAATCTGATCTAAAGGATGATTCTTCTATACTCATTTGTTAGGTGTCTTTGGAGATACTTGTTGAACTTGCTCTTATGCTTCGGTTGGATTCTCTTCATATTCATCTTCCTCTTCTACTTCTTTTTCATCTTCTTCTTCTAAAAGTTGTTCCATTGATTTGTTGTCTTCTTCCTTTGATTCAGGTCTGTCCGTTTCATCAATTGTTACATCGATGCCTTCCACAACTTTGTTTAATATTAGATTGTAACACTTGTATGCTTTCCCTATACTTGAGTAACCAACAAGTATTCCTTTGTCCACATGAAAGTCAAACTTTCCCATTCCGCCATCTTATCTCTTGATGTAGCATTTGCTTCCAAAAACTCTGAAGTGCTTCACATTTGTTGGTCTTCCTTTCCATAGCTCGTAGGGAGTTTTATCATTGTTGTTTCTAAGAATTACTCTGTTTTTAATGTGAACTGTTGTATGCACTGCATGTGTCCAAAAAATATCTGTCAACTTTGAATCCATTATCATTGTTCGAGCCATTTCTTGTACTGTCATGTTCTTTCTTTCAACAACTCCATTCTGTTGAGGTGTCCTAGCGATGAAGAATTTCTTTTTTATTACATGATTGCTTCTGTAGTCCATAAATTCCTTTGAGGTGAATTCTCCACCATTATCCAATCTTAAGCATTTGATTCTTAAATCCATCTCATTTTCAACCATTTCCTTGTAGATCTTGAAGTTTTCAAAAGCTTCTGACTTGTTCTTGAGAAAGAAAAATGCAGTAATTCTTGTATAATCATCAACTAATAACATAAAGTATCTCTCACCTTTTAAGCCTTTTGTTAAAGTTGGTCCAACTAGATCAATATGCACAATTTCCAGTGGTTTTTTTGTTGAATATTTCTTTGATTTGAACCTGGACTTTGTTTGCTTTCCTTGTTGGCAATGCTTGCATAAAGTGTTGGTTGGTTTTGTGATCTAGGGCATTTCTCTGACTACTTCTCTTTTGCTGACTTTGACAAGGTTATCAAAATGCATGTGACCCATTCTTTTGTTCCATAGCCAACTTTCATCTTCCTTTCCTAGACAACACTTTTCATTTCCAATTTTGATTAACACATATATGTTGCTTGAAGTTCTTGCAGCTGTAGCAACCAATTTCCCTGAACCTTCTTTTCTTATCTCACACTTTTGTTAATTGAAAGTAACTTTATGACCTTGGTCACATATTTGACTCACACTTAAAATATTATGTTTCATATCTTCTACTAGTAGAACATTTTCTGCATTTTCATTCTTGTTCCCAATTCAGACTATGCCTTTTCCAATGATTTTGGCTGAATCATCATTTCTGAAGGAAACTGGTCCATCTCTTTCCTTTCGTAATGTAAGAAACTTGTCTCTATCACCTGTAATGTGTTTTGAACATCCATTGTCAACATACCAACCACATTTCTTTTGTTTAGATTGTAGAGCAACTGTGCATTCTTCATTGCTATACTGATCTTTCTTTCTTATCCATGTCATTTTCTGAGGTTCTTGTTTGTGACTCTGTTGAGGTCCTTTAGGAGGGACTGTCATTCTGCAATTTTGGGCCATGTGTCCAAAATTGTTACATTTGTAACATTCCACTTCAGTGCTCAAGGATTCAAACCTGTTGTAACTTTTTCTCTATGTTTCACTAGGTTTTCTTGAATAACCCCTTTATGTATGGCTCTCAAAGTAGTTATTGTTCCTATTTTTATCTTTGCAATTTACAACTTTATGTCCAAAATTATTACAAGCATAACATAAACCAAAAAATACAGTTTGATACCTGGTAGTTGAAGATCTTATGAAAGGAGGTGCTCTTATGAATCCTTCTTCTTCTTGAGGCCTGTCTATTTGTTGTTGATTCTAAAATCTGAATCTTCTCGGTGGAGGAGTGTCCCTGTAATCTTCCTTGTATATCTTTCTATCCCCTTTGATTGTTTCTACATAAATTTTTGGATTTGTTTCTTGCTCTGTTGTTTTGGAGCTTGATCCCTTTTCTGTTTGATTGTATCCAAGTCCGGACTTGTCAAAATAATATTTTTGACTTCTAATAATGTCATCCAGAACTTTTGAGCTATTCTGCATATTTTTCTTTTGAATATCCTTTCTTAGTGTGACAATCTCTGCTTCCAGGTTTCCAATGATCCTGTCCTTTCCTTCTAGCTGTTCTTTGAGTGCTTCTTCAATTATTTTATCTTCTTCTATTTGAACCTTCAATTTTGTAATCATTTGTTCTAGTTCTTGAGTGTCTTTTTTCTTATCTAGTTATGCTTGTAGTTTCTTGTTTTTATTCTTTTCTCTTCTGATAACTTCTATGGAACTCATTAATTCTTCTTGAAATTCAACTTCTTCCTCTTCAATTTATTCTTCATATTCTTCTTCGGAGTCTTCTTTATCAGAGTCGTCTACTGCCATGAATAGAACTATCCCTGTTTCACTGTCACTGACTTCATCTTCATCTGATGATGAGATGTCTACTTTGCTGCAAAATATTTTCTTGAAAACTTTCTTTGTAATTCTTTTACCTTTATATGTTTGTGTGCCTTTTAAGTAACCTTCATCATTTATATTTTTCTTATCAGGACATTTGTTAGAAAAATGAACAATACCATCACAATTAAAACAAATTAAAGGAAGCTTACCTCTATACCTACCATTGGTTCCCTTGTTCATTCTTTTGACGAAGTTGGCCACTTCTTCATCATCTTCCGAGACATCATTGTTGTTGTTGTATTCTTCTTGTTTCTTTTTCTTTTGCTTTGATATTTTGGATGCTTTGAAGGCTGCTTCTTTTACATATGGATTTTCCTGTTCAGTTCTCATCTCATATGCTGTAAATATTCCATGCAGTTTGTCCATGCTTATTGAGTTTATATCTGATCTTTCTTTTAGTGCTGATATCTTAGGGTTGAATCTCATAGGAAGAGATCTTAGAACCTTTTGAACAATTACAGATTCTTTGATTTCTTCTCCCGATCCTATGATTTCATTCACTGTTTCATTGACTCATAAGAAGTAGGTTGAGATATCTTCAGCTTCCTTCATTTTTAGTTGTTCGAACTTACCTCTGTAAGTTTAAAGCTTTGTTGCTTTGATGTTTGAATCTCCTTCATAAATATTTCGAAGCTTGTCCCAAATCTCTTTAGAAAATTTGCAATGTGAAACTTTGGTGAATATCATATCACTAAGACCTTTCAAAAGTGCATTTTTGGCTTTGGAATTATTCTCACATAGTTTCACTGCTTTGTCATTTGTTGGTGGAACTGTTGGTGTTGTGTATCCATCTACAATTGATTTCCAAACTTGAAATCCATGTGCCTGTATATATGTCTTCATCCTTATGCTCCAAAAATCATACTTTTGTCCATCAGATTGTGGTATTCCATTTTTATACGAGTTGGTACTCTCCATGATCTACCTTTCAATGGTTAAATTGATTTCTGAAGGAACCTGCTCTGATACCAATTGTTGGATTACTGGGAGGGGGGTGAATCAGTAATAGTGTAATTATAATCCTTTTTCTTCAAATGTTATATCAATGTAGAATTATTATCCAATAATGAGCAATAAGAAATAAACAATCACACACATACACAGTACACTAGTGTTTTACATGGAAACCCAAATCGGGAGAAAACCACAAAATGCTTTTTCTTATATGTCTTGAAGAATTACATTCATTGGAAGTACCAACTTCCTTTTTTTTCTAGCTGCAATTGGAAGGAGGCTCCAACACCCTAGTTTCTTAGGCTACAACCTGAAGGAAGATCCAACTCCCCAATTCTCTGGCTACAACTAGAAGGAGGATACAACCACCCATGTTCTCCAGCTACAACCGAAAGGTGGCTACAACCACCTGTCCTTGCCCCGTCATGCCACCCTGAAGTAGAACTAGAATGATAGAACCATTGTCACACTATCAATGTGAGATATACCATTGTAAACATATACCAATAAATCTGAACCGTGCATCAACCATGCATCAACCTGTACCTCAACCTGTAATTAACCTGTACCATAAACAAATGCATCAACCATGCACCAATCTATACCAAACAGCCTGTAATCAACATGTACCATAAATAAGTGCATCCAACCATGTACCAAGTATGTACCAATCATGTGTCAACTACTCATCAACTATGAATCATCAATATGTACCAATATCATCAACTATATGATGCAGACCCCCTACCTCAGCAGGGTTCTGCGACCTCTTAGTTTCTGGATCGATCTTCTTCTGAGCCGAAATGGCTCTTCAGGCTCCTGCTGGAACCTTTTGAATGAATACATAGGTCCATTTGTCCTCTGACACGGGCCTTGAGAAAACATATGCATGCATTTAGCTTTCGGTCCTCTTCTCTGTTCTGAACGAACACACCTTTCGCGTTTCGGGGTTTCGGGACTCTTGCATGCAAGATCTCCAAGCCTCCTTGTCCCTTCAACTCCTGGTCGTTGAAATGCTGAAAGGGATTAATGACTCTAGGTCCTCCCTTAGCCTCTGAATGATTTCGGGTTTTTGTGTTTCACAATTTCACGATTCTGGCTGCAACGATTCTAGGTCCTTCGTACTCCCGGACCCCAAAATGTCGAAATCTACCCGTGATCACGGTCCACTTTTTTGAGATTTTGGAATTTGCGATTTCGCAATTAAAGTTGCAGATGGTTCTTGGTCCTTCAACCTCTCGGGTCCCAAAATGTCAAAATACTACCCCTTGAGAGAACCTTTCGGGGCTTTCCCTGAACCTTGACCACTCACCACGTGTCCCCTTGATGAACGGTCCTGATGCTTTCGCAATTTCGTGAGCTGGGACTTCTTGTCTCATGACTCCTTCTCCTCAAACTCTCGGTGTCTGAAATGCCAAAAGGGCTTGGACACCTGTCCTCCAAAATGGACGGCCCCGATGCTTTTGGGACTTGACAAGTCCTCTTCCCTCTGTTGTTATGAGGATTAAACCCCTCGCATCTCCCTCCAGATCCGATAGATATCGGTCCTTGGTGCTAGATCTGACGGCCCAGATCCTTTTTCCTATGCACCTCCCAGGGACTCAACCCTGTGCATGTATCCTTGATCTAGTGACTCTCATGCCACTATGCTCCAGATCTGACGGCTGGTACGATTTTGTGAACCAGGAGTTCATGATGCAGCGACTCCAAAATCCCTTGCCACTCCAAACCCCGAACTCTGAAATAGTGAAATTTGAGCGTGAGATTTCAGGATTTTGTGAACCGGGAGTTCGCGATGCAGCGACTCCAAAATCCCTTGCCGCTCCAAACCCCGAACTCCAAAAGTGTGGAAATCCAAGGGTTTAAATCCCTTGCGCCTTCGCCTGATCCAATGGTTGTCGAGTATTGGCATTAGATCTAACGTTTCATATCTATTCTCCTTGCGCTCTCTCCTCCTATGTGCCTGGACATAGATTCAATGATCCAAATATTTCCTCCCAGTGTCGATCCAACAACAATTGTGCTCCTCCCCCTGAGCTTGCGCCTCTTCCCTTCCCTTGGAAGAAATTTGACGCTTGAAGGTCTCGGCCTTCAATGCTTCCCTTGCAATCCCGGTTCCTTTGGGTATCATCTACATTATAGAAACGCTCCCTCTCCTGATCTTTATTGACTCATAAACCTCAAAAGATTTTCTCTGTGTGCGTTCTTCTGACGCTTTCTCTTCTAAGCTTATGGGCTTGGGACAAGTCCACTCTCGCAAAATCCTAATGCTACTGAGTATTTCTCTAAACTCAGATCTGAGAAATTTTCTTGGAAAGAAAACTCCCTATGCCCACCTGGCTTTCTTCTACTCGATGCACACCTTGCAGAGCCTACAGAGTATTCAACAACTCTGTGAGTATCTTCTCTTCGACACTTCCCTTTCCTCAGAACTTGAAATAGAGTTCTATGGTGCACTCTATGCACTCGTTCAATGCCCTCTTCACAGATCTCTACAGAACCTTCAGTGGTTATGTCTTCCCTGAACTCGAAATAGAGTTCCTTGCTCATGCATCCTGTGCATTTTCTCAATGCCCTCCTCGCAGAGCCTTTACAGAATTCTTCAACAATTCTACTTCTCCTCTTTGTTCTCTCCTCTGCACAATTTCTCCTTCAAGGTGTTCAGCAACCTTGAAGTTTCCTCCTTGAGTCAATGACTTCCTCTGGTGTGTTTTCTTGGCGCGTCTTTGTCTAGAATTCCACAAAATTTAGAAGTGCACTCTATGCACTGGCTTATAGAACCCGCAGTGTTTTGTCATGCAACCTCTTTCATGAAGCCACAAAAAACCAAACGTAAAATCAGTAAACCCACAGATAGTAAAATCTATCTATCCCTGCAAATACACATCTAACGTACATCTACAGCATATCATAAACACATAAAGACATTCATCACATACACAGAATAACATGCAAGAAAAATTTCTCTCTGTTTGTATTAATAAAAATGCCTCTTTACAAATGTGCTTAAGCTCTGACTGTAATAGAGTCACGACTTCTTCTCTTCTCCCCCTAAACTAAATCTAGATTCAAAAGATCTTTTTACAAAGAGGGGCTCCTTGAGCTCTTCCCTCCATCTCACCAACTCTTATTAAATTACATTCAATTACATTGAATGGTTGTCTAGTCCGAATCAAATCTAGATCTCAGCCTTAAAACCATTTAAGGCAACCTTTATCTAAATCCTGCGCACATGCATGGCTTTTGGCTCTACCAGCCTTACAACATTTAATAAAATTTTCAAATTTTAAATTTGAAAGTGAGAGGGTTGTACCTCTCCTCTCCATTGAATGCATGCTTGATGTGATGGCTAGATGGCACGTAGCTGGCTTGGAGTGATGCTCCTGCATCATACTCCTCTGCTGTGAGAAATTCATGAGCTCCTACTCATGAGCTTCTTGGCATGGCTGTCAAAATCCACCTGGATCCCAAACAGTTCTTTGGAAATGTTCATCCAATCCATTGCTTCATTGTTGTTGTTGCTTTTGCTTCTATGTTGCTATGGCAGGTTCTCCTCTGCTCAACTTCCCTTTGTTGACCGCTTCTGTTGATCTGATCATCAGCTTCCTGATTGCTTCAATTACCTCGTCCAACCGATCTAGTGGTTGGCTCTCTTTATGCAATCTCCTCTGCTGCACTTCTTCATCCTTATCAGTGGGTAGATCAACCTGATCTCCCATGATGTCTTTATCTCTCTTTGTGGCACTAAGTGGCCACTCTGCTATAGACTCTAGCTCTGTAGTATCCTCACTGAATTGTTGCTCAGTCACCTTCTCTGAAAGATTAGCTTCTACCATTTCCCCTTGTGCTAGTTGAATTCCATCTTCCTCCAGCTACTCCTCAGACTAGAATTCTCCTTCATCTTCTACTGCATGCCTCGACACTACAGTTATCATCTGTTCAGCTCCCTGGCTGAAAATTTTGAGAAATTCCTCGGAATTCTCTTCTGCTAACATCTACATGAATGTCTCCTCGTGGAAGCCATATACTGGCTCGGGATTGTTCAACCAATCCTCCAGCATCTCTAACTCCAATTCCCATGGAGTGTGCATCTTATTTGCATGCTCCTCTTCTGTTGGGGAAAACATTAGTGTCTACTCCTCCTCCTCCTCTTCTTCTTCTTCTTCTTCTGCAACTTCCAATATTGCAGTGATTTCCTGTCCAGCTTCCTAGCTGAAAATTTTGAGCCATTCTGTTGAATGCTCATCTTCTGCTTCTTGGGAAAACTTCAGTGTCTGCTCCATTTCTTCCTCCATGACAGTTTCTGTTGTTTGTCCTCATGTTGTTGTTGCTTCTGCAACACATACTCTAGCCTCAACTAGACTTCTTGGTAGGAATACTTCAATTCCCCCAATGATCAGAATGTATTTCTGACCTTCCTTCGTCAGCACTCCTTACTGATCCGAACTCTCCTCTGAGTTCATGAGACTTTCACTTCCGCTTCTAGAAGATGTAAGAAGACCTAATAGAAGCTTCCGCTTCTAGAAGGATCTTCCTCTAGATGCTTCTCTTAATAGACACATTTAGTATAAATAAG
>ML856616.1:7575-20845 GCA_009831015.1 Picea engelmannii
TGTAATGTCCCAAGCCTTGATCTCACTAACTTCACATTCCTCCTACTTGTCACTTTCCTATGATAGTGAAGCCAACTTAATATGTCTAGCCATTTCCCCTAATGGTTGCTTCTTTTTATCTTTTCCCTATTTTTACACCTCCACTTGATCCTATTGTGCTTTGAATTTTGTGATGAACCCTCAAAAAAATAATGTGACTTCTTCATTCCATCTAGGGTTGTCATAATCAAGCCCCATATTTGAGTATTGGTTGCTCTTTCCTACCATCCTCCTCTTTGGAGTTGTATTGCACCCCTTCGTTTGTTTCCAAATCTATTGGGACCCTAATCATGTTTCTAACTTTTAGGTCAATAAAAATATGATTAGTTCATTAGAATCTTGATGATTATGTTGGAAGTCTTCCTCCCTCAATGGATCCCTAGTTTAGATATATCATTTTGACATATGAACTTTATGAGGAAGTTTAATGGGTTGTAGTGGGCCATCTTCGAGATGACGATGTTTGTGTCTAGTGGGTATGTAGCCTCTACTTCCATATCCACTTACTCCTTTGAAAAATACTCTCCATCCCATGTCTGTAAGACTTTTTTGTGGTTGGATTTATTTATATCAAAGAAGTGGTGGTTGGTGATGAAGATTTCACTATAGACTAATTATTGAATGACCACTTCACTCCACATGAACTTTGGTAGAGTCGTTAGGTGAGATATAAATCCCCATGATTGAATATGACTATAGTCCTCCATCTCAAACCAATCCCTGACTTTTTTGACAACCAATTTATCATAGGCTATGCATCTATCAGCGGTTTCAGGCTTCAATTGTTGTATATTTAAGCACCATTTGACTTCTTGGAAATTCAAATAGATGCCCATTTCCCACATATATTGATATAGATAGGGCATGTAGAAAATCATTATTCAACTCCTTTGATACTTTGACTGTGTCAAGAAAATCGATACCAACCAAAAGATGTGTTTGTACATGAAGAAATGATTATTTGGCTCCTAATTAATTTGAACCAATTGAGTGTGCAACTGCTAATTAATAATTGCTTCCAAGTTTACCCTACCTTCTAAGATCAATGCCCTAAAAAATGGGGATAACACTCATTGGGGAATGTGGTGGCATTTGCTCAACAAAAAACATTGTTGAGCATCCTGACTAGGTGTGGACACTTTCCCTTTCCCATATTTTTGGTTATTTGGTAATTTCTCATTGCTTTAGATAGTAGCTTAAAAATGTTATGTCATATTTGATGTGAGTGCTAATATCCTCCTCATCCCAACCTTGATTGTTATATGGAATTCAAATGACTAGATATATTATGGACTTGGAAATTGGGATTGTAATCCTATCCCTAATGTACAAGATCACCCATTTGTTAGGGACATATATTCTAGTGTCCTCATGCATCAAGTATGAGATTACGTCTACAGTGGGGATGCAACCAACTTGATAATTATCAAACAAGGTGGGTTTGTCCACCTACCCCTTCTTCTTCTTTAGAATGATCACCTAGTACCACTTCTCATCATTCATATAATTCTTAGTGACACTTGATATGTGTCTAGGTTTTCTTGGATATCACCCTACTTTGCACCTTTGGCTCTGAGAAATCCCTAATTATCTTCTACGTGTTCCTTAGAGATTGCACAAAAAAGTAGGTAGCAAATGAGCTTATTAGTCCATATAAAACATTGTTTTAGCACATTATATGTCGTGGGTGGTAGGTGAGAGGGTCGTGTAATGTTGATAATATGTTTTTCACATGCCAACAGAGATGCTATTTTTCCTTATTACATAACTATTATCCATTGCAACCAGGTGGGTTCTAGTATTCTTTGATCGTTACCATATCACCCTGAGTTGATCATCTACTAATTATCATCATTTAACAACATTGATTTCATGTGTGGTTTGATGTTGGAATGAGGGTTATCAATCATCTTCTAGGTTTATTTCTCCTTTAATGTCAATCCAATGTTTTCTCCACTTTCTTGCTCCTGGATCATTGCCCAACTAGCTAGGTGTCGCTTTCCATTACACTTACACTAAAAGTATTCCCTTGCCATATTATTCCAAGTTTATTCTAAGGGCTTCTTCTAGACTCTATGCTTGGTAAGAACCTTGACAATAATTTCCAACTAGGGGTCACCTTCCAGGTTCCCTTTCCATGGATTTAGCCAAAGTTTCCCCAATGATCAAATGTGATACAACATCCATGATTGGTTTTGACATCGAAGTATGATTATTGGGTTAATGGTTTTTCCTACAACTAAATGATTTCTCTTATTATGGCCTTTGTTAATGTTATTATCATGAACCAATCCTCCCATTGGAGCACCTTCCATCTATAGTTGATCTTATTCCTCTACATGGTGCCTCTAATAACTTCTTTTAGGGTCATTTTTATGGCAATGATCTAACCTATGAACACTCATAATCACTTTGGTTTTAGGTGACCTCAATTGGGAGTTAACCATTTATGGAGTCAACATATCGACACATCAATGAATCCTCACCATCACACCTTAATGGTTAGGGTACATTATTCCCTAACCCTTTCATAGTGATCAAATAGGTAACTTCCCATTCAAACATTAAGGGCTTGTTACCCCTGCCATGATCACACTCACATAAGACCAAATTTCAAATGCATGTTAGTGCTTACCTTGGTCATATTAATCTAACTGTTATCTTGGCTTGTTGGGTTGCATTATATTTTCTTGGCATCATTGGGTCTTCACCGACAATAGAGATGTTGGAGTGCCTCCCCTACTATGCTTATTCTTTAACTATAGAGCCTCTTCAATGGGGAAGAATTGACATGACTGATATGGGGTAACACCTCTAGGGCTTCCAATTCATCAAATTCATTCTTGTATAGTGTTGTCATATTATAAGGTCCTGATCATCCATAAATAATTTTTTCACCATTAAATTTTTTCAACTATTGTATAGGAGTAATAACCACCCTTTTGCAAACTCATTCTTCTTGAGGTGGGGAAACCTTTCACTAAGAAAAGCTCCAAATACAACAATACTCGATGAAACATTCATTATCCTCCTAACTCTTTAAATGGATTCTCAATAGAAAAATCCTAACTACTTGTGCTCCCATTATTCATGAGTATCAACTACCTAGTGGGTCTTATTTAATAAAGAGGCCCTTTTCCATTAAATATCTATCCAATACTATCTAATGATCGATATTCAAAGAATATGCTTGCATACATTAATTGAATAACTCCCAGGTATCCCAAAGTAAGAACATTAGGGTACGACCCCAAGATGCCCTCCCCCTTCAAGAGAAACATTGTCCTCAAGGCTAAAGCTGAGGAAATTTCTACAAAATCATTGTTGGTTTCCATGTGGCATATTTTGGATGCATATGTTTCCACTAGATTAGTACTTCTCGAACCATGCACTAGTGCAATTGATTCTCTCTAGTATCTAATACTGCTTCTAGCTGGAGCCAAATGTGAACTTCTTCATCGAGTTCTAGTAATTTGGTTTTGACCTTGAAATTTGACCTCGCTACCTTCTTTAGAAAAGACACATGAAAGTATGGATGAGTCCTAGAGTGGGTTGGAAGAGCCAACTTGTAGGCCACTTGTCTAATGCATTGGATGTTATTATCAGTTTTGTAGAAATTTGGTGCTAGTTTATGGTATATTTTATCTTTAAGTGATATTTGTTTATAAGGTTGAAGGAGGAGAAACACATGGTCCCCTTCTTCAAAAGAACAATAGCCYGTGTTTTCCTAATGGTTAAGAACATTTGTTTCCTCTTAAGAGGTCACAAGTTCAAATGCAAAGGGGGGTAGGGTATGTATAACTCTATAGACTTTAGCAGTCAAATGATTATTATTATTATTATTATTATCAACTTATTATTTCATTATATTTTGAGCCCTATCCAAATTTTCCTTAAGTGTGTCAAGAATGGCTTCTCTAGTGTGAAGTTTTTTATCCATTAGATGAACCTTGGAGGTTCCTGGTAAATATGATGCCACTAACAAGGGGTTTTGACCATAGAAAACTTATATGGTGTCATTTTGGTAGTTCGATGATAAGTGGTATTGTACCATCATTCTGCAAGGGGAAGCCATTGTGCCCATTGGTGCAACTTTTCAGAAGTGAATCATCACAAACAAGTTTCTAAGCACTTGTTGACCACTTATGTTTGACCATATGTTTGGGGATGATATGCATTGCTCAAGTTTTATTGGGTACCCTAAAGTTTAAACAACTCATGCTAAAAATTGCTAGTGAATGTGGGGTCTTAATCCAAGACAATGGAAGTGGGCATGCCATGTAACTTAAAAATTTGATACATCGAGACTTGGGAAACTAATGAGGGGGTAAATGGGTGCGATAAGGCACAAAAATGATTATATTCAGAAAGATGGTGACTACCACCATGATGACTGATTTGTTACTAGCTCTTGTTATTCCCACTATAAAATCCATAGAGATATCAATGCATATATGTGTTGGGATTGATAATGGTTGCAATCCCCTAGGATTATTAACCATCTCACCCTTATTTATTTGGAAAGTGTCACATGCCACGACAAAATTATGGATGTCTATTTTCATGCCTTCCAAAAAGAACAATTGCTTGGACCTTTCATAAGTTTTATGAAAGCCAAAATGACCCATTGTAGGTGATGAGTGAAACTCATCTAAGACCCTTTATGTTAAGGAAAAACAAAATTACTAGAATAATTCCTCTTTTATACCTCAATGTATCTTGGTGCCACATATGCCCTTTAAGATGCTTGGGATCTTCCTGGAGATTTTGGATGAGTTCAAATATAGTGTCATTTTACAACCATTCTTGATGAGCTTCCTCGATCTAATCTGAAATGGGTAAGGATAAGGCAAAGAAGGATCAATCCTCCTCAAATTACCTAGATAAATCATCAATCACCACATTTTATTCACCCTTCTTATATATAATCTCATAATCACACTCTAGCATCTTAGTGACCCATTTATGCTTCTTTGTTGACGATAACCTTTGTTCTAGAAAATATTTTAGACTATGATGGTCAATCTTGATCCATAAATTCCTCCCTATGTGATATGGGTGCTAGGTCTCAAATGCATGAAGGGTGGACATCATCTCTTTCTCATATGTGGATTTACCCAAATTGTGGTCATACATTTACTTACTAGTGAATGCCAAGGGGCACCCTTCTTGCATCGATATCGTTCCAAGACCTCTAATTGATGCATCAAATTCCAATATAAAAGTATTAGTAAAATATAACATTACTAATACCAGAGTAGTGAATATGGAATCCTTTAAAGCTAAGAAGGCTTGCTCAGTTTCCTCACTCTATACAGAGACATTCATTTTTAGTAGTGAAGTTAAGGGAACAACAATTTTTGCATAATATTTCACAAACTTCCTGTAGTAGTTTGTAAGTCCTAAAATCCATGCAATCTCTTCAGGGTCTTAGGGTAGGGCCAATCTTTCATAGTTGGAACTTTCTTAGGAGCTACTCGTGCTCCATCTTGACTTACAATGTGATCCAAGTATTAAACTTCTAAAGCCCCCAAAACACATTTGGATCATTTTAAAAACAATTGGTGGTCCTACAATAGTTGTAAGGTTTTATCAACATTATCTACATGGGATTCCCGGATCATTTTAAAAACAATTGGTGGTCCTACAATAGTTACAAGGTTGTATCGACATTATCTACGTGGGATTCCCATATTTTGTTATAGATAAATATTTCATCTAAGAATTCAAGCACAAAATTACAATGGAAGGGTCGAAAAATCTTACTCACGAGGCACTGAAAGGTGGATGGAGCATTGCAAAGGCCAAAGGGAATCACTAATGACCTTCATGTGTGCATAAAGTTGTATTAGAGATTTTTTCCTCTTTCATTCATATTTGATGGTATCCTAAATGAAGGTCAAGTTTAGTGAAAAACTTGGCTCCATGAAATTCATCCAAGAGATCATCAATAACTAGGATAGGAAATTTGTCTGTGATGACCATTTTATTGAGAGCCCAGAAATCAAGACACATGAGCAAAATGACTTCCTTTTTTAATACCATGACAACTAGTGATGATTAAGGGATGGTACTAGGACATATGACTCAATCGTCCAACAATTCCTAGATGATCTATTCTATTTCATTCTTTTGTGCAAAAGGGTACCTATAAGGATTCACATTGGGTGATTGATTACCCAAAATAAAGGGAATACCATGGTCATGCTACCCAAGTGAAGGTGATAAAACATTGGGTGTTTCAAATACCTATTAATGTTTAGAGAAGACCAACTGCAAATTTGGGGGAATCTCTTATGGGGGGGTGCATCCACTACTTTTATGGCATTCAACTATGTAATAATTCCTGAGTGGCCTATCTTTAATAAATTCTCCATATGATGAGAGGTGATCATTTTAGCAAAAAGTATATGTAATCCCCCGAGGGCATGTTTATTCCCTTCCTTATTGAAGCTTATGTATAGATCCTTGAAATCTATAGTGATAAGTCCTAAAGTGCATAACCATTCTACCCTGAGAACTACATCACAATTGTGTGATTTTTGAGATGATACTTACTCATTTGAAGTTTCACATTTTCATGTCATCCCCCACATTATATAATATCATAATTATCTTGATTTTAAAATTAGGTATATGACAAATATAACAATGGGTTTCTTTGGCCACTCTCCTCTAAATAAAATTGTGGGTGTTGTCATTATCAACTAATGCAATAACTTTGTAGTTCTTGATGTAACCAATCAAATTCAAGGTTTGGGGTGTTGAGAAACCTAATGAGGCATGTAGAGAATTTTTTGGGTTCCTCACAAGGATCTTGCAAGGTGGTTTCATCGTATGTGGGAGGTGTTACCACCTAAACTAACACCCTTGTGAAAGGTCCCAACACAAGTGCTAACTGGGGAAACAAGAAAAGAAGTGAACATTTTCACCTCAGTACACTTTCCCTTGCACTTTATGCCAAATCCTAGAAGCCACGAGGGGTATCCCAAATAATGAAAGTAAACCTCTTTAAGTGAAATATAAACCATGCAATCATATGGTTCACTTTAATGAATCCACACTAAATGTAACAAGACTCTAAATAAGGATTCCAATCATTGATTACAATGCTCTAAATATATTAAACTACAAATAATTGCATGAATAATGTTTATATGCACTTCAAAGAAAGTTTACGAGCTACTGGATGTGTGTAACAAATTTGATGCATAATATAAACAACATTAACAACTTCATATTAGCATTTAAGTCTAACAAAACTTGGAAAATAGATGTTTTATACAATAACAACAAAAAAAGTGATAGAGACCAATTCTAAAGATAAGTAAACATTTATTGAGAAAGAACTTGTAAAATGGATGGTGAATCCCCTTAGGGTTTCACAAGTTAACACTTGGAATTCACCAAATAAAGTCTCTAAGTAAATGAAAAGCTATTATAAGCACATTAGAGACTAATATCACCTCTAATATGTAAGATAAGCATGGAAACCAATTTAGAAATGAAATAGAGGCTAGGAATAAGAAAGAAAACACCTTGAAGAACTAAACCCTAGCCTTAGATTTTCACCAAATATGTTTTTTAATGATGCAATTTAATTTCCATATTTGAGAATCACATTAAATAAACCCAAAGAATTTTAGATAACACCTTAAATATCAATCCAACAAGACCAATTTGTCTCATTAGGGTTAGAGATTAACAATTAAGCATAAACCCTAGGAACAATGTGTAGGAAATGAAATAATTTGTTAACTTTACACTAGAAAATAAATGAAATCTAAATAAATGATTTGCTTTGATTTTTACCGTTAGATTTATTATTAAACAACATTTTTTATAAAAAAAAAAATTAGGGTTTTTTGGTTGGTTGTTGGATTTATGACTAGTGCCTTTTTTTTAATCTGATTAGGGCTTATGGGGTCAAGAATTATGTCCCTCTAAGAATTGGTCACTTCTATCTCAAGGAATAGGGTACGAGATTAGAACCATAAAGGAAGAATACTCTCCAACCTACAAGAGGGGATTTGTCTTATGAAAAAACCTTAACCAACAAAATCAAATATAACTTGAAAAGAATACTTAAAAACCCTTGCCAAGGAACCAAGAGGAAAAACAAAAAGCAATGGATTAAGCATTTACCCAAGTTAACAAGAGAAGAAGGAAGGAACACACCCTATAATGTCTCCTCTCCAAGTGGTATAGTAACCCCTCAAATGGATCGATCTTGAAAGATAGTATAAGTCTTGAATCACCATAACAAATATTTAATGCACCAAGAATATATAACCAAGAAAGATAAAGATTGAATAATTGACACCAAAATCTCAAAAACAACATCTTCTATTAATTGTAGTCACGAATGATCCAAAAATTCACAATGATTTGGAAAGAGAGGGGAGCCTCTATTTATAGAGGAGGATTCTACTTACTTATCATTTTTTATTAATTCTTTTTCCCTAAAATTAGTCTAGGAGACGAACAAAGAAGACTTGTCATCCACACAAAGAAGGAGATTGAGTCAATACACAATCAAATGATGCCACATGTATATAAAACCCCCATGAGAGAGGAATATACCATAAAGAATGGGGCCAATTATCTCTCCTAGCCCAACGTTCCAAGGGAAAAGTGATGTAGAGGCCTCAAAACATGGTGAAGTAACCTTCCAAGTAAGCAAATATCCAATGTTCCTCTCCTCCAAGTGGAACGACCTCAAAAGTGGATGACCTTCTCAAAATGTGCTCAAGGAATGTTCAAAAGGTATCTCTAAGGTATAATCTGTAGATTTTAACCTTGTACAATATTTACTGCAAACAGATTTTCAGTAAAAGAACAGAAAAGATACAATGGAAAATACAAACATTACACAGATATTTTTCCCCTGGAAACCCAAACTAGGAAAACCAACATATCCTATATTCATTCATCATGATACATTTTTTACAATACAATATACATATAGGAGCCAACGACATCCAAAACCCTAACCCAATGACCTGGATTAGTCAACAACCATAATTCCTTAACCAGAAATAGAAAACCATCAGCAAAAAACCATGTGTCGAAAAACCGCCTAAATATGTGACACATTTCTCAAGGCAGATTTTTTTTCTCGGAGGTGCTACCCCTGAACCCCCGCGTGGGGGGCTATCACCCCCCTGCACCCCCCTACGCACCCAGCGCAACGCAAACACTACTACTCGTGCAAAGAATATAACACATATCCAACATAATCAAGCCCTCAAATCAAACAAAGATGCTCCTAAAGGCAATGAAGATGCCTCTCTAAGTCAAATCATCACCAAAAACACCATCATGTCTATCATAAATCCCACATGTTCGATTCGACATGTTCGATTCATGTAAGGAACATCTCCAAAAGTGATGAAAAAGGAGGGCACTCAAAAATATCCAATGTGACATGTGTAGAGGATGTACATGTATGTAATAATAGCCAAAATGTGCATTGAAGGATGCGACCAATACCTTAGGATATATGTACTTCCCTAAGAGATGTGAAACTGAGTGAACATTTGCATAATCATCTCTGATGGTAGATGGCTAGAGTGTGATGAATACATAAGATATGAATCCATGCTTAGGAATAGAATAAGTGTGCTACACATAGGTCTGACAACCTTTACATAGAGACATGTTTTTACATCACATACAAAGGGGTAAGAGAGACTTGTCGTTCCTCGAGATCATGTGTCCTAATAGATCCACCCTAATATGGTTCCATACCAAACAAGATCATAAATGACCGACATGATGAAGAGTTATTAACATTAAGGGAAAATAAATTTTAGCCATAAAAGAAAAACCCATATGTAAATGAGGATTAAAAGGATGAGGCATGAGCAACCACATGGGATCTAGAGATACTACATAGGCCCCTCACCAATACATAGAACATCTAATCATGGTCCAACACAATACATGAGTGCAAATACAACCACATTGTTTGGCTCATAATGATGCAATAAGTCACATAATATTCTTATATGATGACTGTCCACATCTAGTGAAAAAGTATAGGGTACACTAAAGTGAATATGAGGTGTAATAGCTGGCTCCAACTTGGGGACATGTGCTCATCTCAAGAGTGCAATATGAGAACTCCAAAATCTGCAAAACATGTAGACCCAAAACATTTTCAACCAATCTATGTTAAATACATGGAAGGGTGAAGAAACAAGTTCCTTTTTCCCTTCCTTAAGAGAGAAATAAATCCATGTGTAAATGAAATATATCCAAGCACATGTTAGTAGCTCCACATCTTAGAGAAAAATACATAAATGTAAGGAACATTAAAAATTTTGTTCTAAAAGAAAATGTAAAAATCAACAAAATGAAAACACACAAGTTAATCTAATGCTCATGCTAAAGAGATTATTCATTCTAACCTATTTTTAACATAATAAACATAACTTTCTAAGTAAAATCATGAATCCAATGTAACAAATTCATGTGTTTATCAATACCATGAAATTTGCGTTTGTGCTTGGTTAAAAACCAAAATAATGAGACATCAATGATCAAGTAAGAATACAACGACATCTCCTTTACCTTTCCTTCGTCAAGATATAAAGTAGGATCATGATTGTCTAAAAGAAGAATGAAGACACACCAAGGTTTACATGTACTTCTACAAGATTCTTCAATCAGGAGATGGATAGTGCTGATGTAGTCATGTTTCTTGACATAATAATAGGACAAACCATCACCGTTACTCATCAAATCATCAAGAAAGAGAGGCTCCAAGGGTTGCTCCAATAGAAACCTACAAGAATATTTTTTTCCCTCCTTCCTTCTCTCAATCACATATATAGATGAAACATGAGAAAAACCATCATATTTGAAAAAATATGTAAATCCATGACTCATAGTTGGCTGCCCTTTCTTTTGAGGCTAAAAATATCTGCAATATATCCAAAATTTCATCTTCAAAAACATCATCATTGGATGGATTTTTCTACATGTGAAAGTCATGAGTTGGGGACATCTAGGTTTAAAAATTTATACTGTAATTTGGCCATGAAAATCCCCTTCATGTACTTGTAAATCAGACTCATTGGTGGGATGACATGGTTGCTCATGCATTGTGAAGTTATATCCACTTCAAAGAAAGTTAAGGATCTAGTGGATGTGTGTGTCAAATATGATGCATAAGATAAACAACATTAACAACTTCATATTAGCATTTAAGTCTAACAAAACTTGGAAAATATATATTCTATACAATAACAATCAAACAAGTGATAAAGAGAGGTTCTAAAGATATTTAAACATTAACTAAGAAAGAACTTGTAAAATGGATGATGAATCCCCCTAGGATTTCACAAGTTAACACTTGTAATTCACTAGATAAAACCTCTAAGTAAATTATAACAAATCATAAACACATTAGAGACTAATATGACCTCTAGACATGTAAGATTAACATGGTAAACAATCTAGAAATGAAATAAAGGCTAAGAACAAGAAAAAAACACGTTTAAGCACCCAACCCTTGCATTAGGGTTTCACCAAATTTGATTTTTAAAGTTGCAATTTAATTTCCATATTTTAGAATCACCTTAAATAAACCCAAATGTTGTTATATAACACCTTAAATCTTAATCCAATAAGGACGATTCGCCTCCTTAGGGTTAGAGATTAACAATTTATTATAAACCCTATGAATAACATGTCTAGGAAATGGAATAATCTATTAACTTTACACTAGACAATAAATAAAATCTAAATAAATGGTATTTTTTAATTTATTTTTACCATTATATTTCTTATTAAACAAAACAAAAAAACTTCTTTTTTTTTTTAGGGTTTTTTGGTTGGTTGTTGGATATAGGAGTAGTGCCTTTTTTAATCCAATCAGGGCTTATGGGGTCAAGAAGTATACCCGTCTAATAATTTGTCACTTTTATCTTAAGGAATAGGGTAAGATATTAGAACCATAAAGGAATAATAATACCCAATCTAATCAAGATAAGCTAAGAGGACCAAGGTGTTAATATTATGGTAGCTGCGGGAGGTATTTACCTCTACATGTGAACCTGACGAGAATAGAAGACTCTGGGAAGCAAGAGAAACCCTAATGAATTGGATAATAACCCTAGAAGCCTTGTCGGCTCAAGAATATAATTTATATTAGGCTATTAGCCTCCAAGAGAAGAAGTCGGCCAAAATTAATAATAATATACTGAACAGACACATACCCAGAAGGAGAAGTCGGCCCCAGCAAACTGGCAGGATTACTATAAATATAGGGCGCCAGTTCTCATTTGTCAGCATCTCAGAATTGCAGTTTCCCAGTTGGTGCGCACTGCAGTTGTAGTTGGTGTGCAGGTTTGGAGCAGGGTTGTAGGTGCAACTGCAGCAACAACTAGTTTCAGTATTGGCTTAGATATCTCTTGGCTAGGATTTGGGACTATCTGATCAGTTTCTTGTGTTGAGCTATCCTTGGAGAGAGATGCGTTGTTCCTTTGTTTGGCTATCTAGCCTAGGGTTTGCTTCCGGAGGAATTCTCAGGTCAAGGTTAAGGTGCTCAGAGGGAGGCTTCGGCCTGTGGTTGGGTGACGAGGGTATCGTCAATGGTTAAATGAGCACACCATCTTCTATATTCTAACAGGTTATGGGCCCACACCCCTTCAGTCAACCTAAAACTCTGGAAGGAAACATTGCCGCTAGATATTGAGCTCGTTGAGGAACTGTCACTAGGGTTACTAGCAGGAGCAGCTTCCAAAAGCACTGCAGCTAGGGTTACCAGCAGAAGCAATTGCAGAAACCCTAAACCTCTTGTTGTGGCACCTTAAAGTGACAATATTGACCTAATCTCCGGATAGATCAGTGCACCCTAGCCCAACGCATCTCCTGGTACTCTTAGAAGGCCAAGACGTGAAGTTTGGATTTTCGGTCAAATCTACGGTTTGACCAAGTCAAGCAAGCCATGATGAACTCTATGAAGTCTGAGAACAAGCTAGATGGAGCCTCTAACTTTAGAGCATGGAAGACAAGGATTGACCTCATCCTTGCCAAGAATAAAGTGCTAGATATCGTGAAAGGAAAGATCGTGAAGCCAAAGTTTGAAGAAGGAGAAGAGAAGGAACCGCAAAATGTTGCAGCTATGGAGAAGTTCAAAGACGTTGACATCAATGCCATGAGTATCATAGTGGATTCCATAAAAGACCACTTGATACCCTACATCTCCCATCTTGACTCATCG
>ML856617.1:12794-27532 GCA_009831015.1 Picea engelmannii
ATGTGTATGATTGTTCATTTGTTCATTGCTTATTTACTCTGCAGTTATTGGATAATAATGCTTCATTGATATAACACTTGGATTATATGGTTAAATTGCTCTATTACTGATTCACCCCCCCTCTCAGTAATCCAACATCTTGCACATAGGGTTATCATATTTCCTTTGAACAAGCCTATCCTTCCCAATGAAGGTACCACAGTAGGCTTCCCCAAAATTTCCCAAGTGCTTTCTGTCATAATATTCACTTGTGTCTCCTCATCCAGGACACAGTCTATGTCAAAGTCTCCTATTGTTGTATTTATGTGCTATTTTTCTTTGATGATCTCTGGTAAACTGACATCTTTGTGATCATTCATTGCTTCTTTTAACTGTACTAACATAGTTTGAACTTTCTCTGATTCTTTCTCTTGATGATTCTCTATATGTTGTTATTCTTTTGAATTTATTCATAACTCTCTTGTCTCATGTTTATCCTTTCAACTTTAGCAATCATCTTTGGACAATCCTTAAATTCATTACCAACAATTTTACAACAGAGACAAATAGGACCTGCACCAGGGAATTCCTTAGCAAGATGTCCCTTTCTTCTGTAGTTATAACATAATTTCAATCCTCTCTTTCTCTTGTATGTTCCCCAACTTCTTCTGTACTACACACTAGGATCACAGTGCTGGACCTGCAATCTACAAAAAATCTTTCTAGGTTCCTACATCCACTTATTAGTCCAAAAATTCTGTCTATGCATAGGAATAACATATATTTCTCTATTTCTATCAAATTTATTCAGATCAATTATTTCTTCTAAATGTACCCTAGCTTTCAGACTAGGACATAATCTATCAAACATACCTAGATTCATTCTTTTGAAACAAATTTTTTCACTTATCTTATTCTATCAAAGCACAAAGATTTACCTCTTTCGAGATCTTACCTCTTTTCTTCAGATCAGGTTTATTTCTTAGCACAGAGCTTTGCAAGTCAAGTAGAGTACTACGCACTACAACAACAGATCTACACACAAATATTCTCTTTTCTTTCAGTTACTAGAAATCACAGTTTCAGGTCCTGGCAACGGAACCATTTGTTGGCACATGGGCATACCCAGGTTTCAATGCTTTAACAACGCACCAACAAAACCCTAACCCCCGACCCTTTCGGAAACACCTGCGAAGCGGGAAATTCTCACCCGAGGTAGAGGCAAGGGGGTTACATGACTCATGTGTCTATAACCAAGATGGACATAGATATGTGATTATAACACTTCTATAGAGTACTTAGGAACACCATGCATCAATCTATTAGTCTTATTCACATCACAGATCAAACCCTAAGTATAGACCAACGCAGTAACAATGACATCATAAACTTCACACTTAGAAATATAAATTAGATCTAACACATTCAACATAAGTAAAAGACTAAGCATTCATACATCTATCTATTACAAATAAAAATCAATGCATTAAGCAGATCCAGAACATAAACATCATAACACCAAGCAAACAATCAACACATGATATATGTGGTTCACCCCAGTGTGGGGCTACGTCCACCAAATATTATTCTTCTTTATTAGGCTTCAATCTATTACACTCATCTGCTCTTGTGCACTAAGCCACAGAGCCAAGCTTCGCACCAGACAGGTGATTGACATGCTGCGCACCAAATCCACCTTCCCAAAATCAGGTCAAGGCACATAGCCAACTCCTCTATCAGGAACCGAGCCCTACATACATGGTCTGTTGCACAAAGCAACTCAGAACTACTTGCCTCTTTCACTTATCTAGATACTACTTACTACATTGCATTCTTTCTTATTTATACTTTTGCATTGCTTACAAAAAGTCCTAATCATGGGTAAACCCATGGTCCGTCATCCCATAACCCATTACAAAACCCTAAAAATCCCATGTTGGGTCCACAAATACCACAAAACATGTGAGATCCGTGATCTCAGCTCCGCCTGACGCTCCTTCATCGATCACTGTGTCGAAGTCCCAAAAGTGGTCAATCCTGACCAATGTTTCCTCAAAACTTGGTCCAGGGCCAACAAAGGGATAGGGGCACGTGGAGAGATTACAAGACTTTGGGGATTGGGAAAATGTATGTTCAATGCCGAGTACCGAAGCCCCCTTTTTAACTGTAGATCTTGGTAGAGGATGTGAACCGTTGATCCCCTTCGCTATTCGGTGATCTGAGAATTTGACAACAATTTTGGAACTCTCGAAGTTCGAGAACTTCCAAAGTGCCGAAAATTATGATAACACAAGATCTTAGCTTCTGGTTTTCAGCCCGAGGTCATGAGGAAGACCCCGCTAGCCGGTTCAAGCGCACAGTAAGAGATGAAAGTTTTGGGGAATCCCTTTAAGAGATTTTTGCTTAATTAAGGGACCAAAAATGAACTAGGGAAAGAGAAAATTCGATGCCCCACCCATAAAAAGGATATTTAGGGGTTGGTTTTGTTACACTAACCTACAACCCTTAGGGTTTCATAAAAATAACCCTGTAACCTCTAATAACTCCTAAGCTAACCCTAGGAATTGGCTACAATTTTTCCCTAACTCTCTACTAACCCTAGCGCACTTATCTAGCTAGTTAGGAGTAGTTTTTAGTGGCTACTTTTTCTGCTATTAATCTTGGTTTTATACAACCATAAGGATGATAAATATCACTGCGGAAATATTTTGTTTAAACGTTGCTTTTTGTGCTAGAACATTGCTTAATCATTGTTGAGTTGAGCTAGCTTTCACTAGCTTGTCTCTTGTTTATTTTATCATATTCTTAGCACTTATTTTGTAGCCTTTACTATATTTTATGAGATGATAAGTATCATTTTATTTTGCTGCAATTAGGGAAAACAATATTAAATTGATTTTACAACTAACATATTACATTATATGATTAGTTTTTCTTGTGTCTCAGGTAGGTATTCACACTTGGAGGGTCACCCAACTCATTTGGAAACCCTTAAAATTTACCAAGACCGTTTTTCAAGCTCTTCCTACCATTTAGAATTGACGTCTAGGGACATCCACTCATAATTATCATTTTCCATCTCATTTCCCCCTAGGGTCACTGGAATTCCATGCTTGAGGTGACTACCTCACCTATAAAGTGACGAGAACACCTGCCTAAGGTGACAGTGGGTAGGTTCTCTCTAAGTTGTTTCCAATTGGTGGTTGGGTCTAGCTTTTACCAACCTACAACTTGTGCGATAACATTTTGGTGCCGTTGCAGGGAAGGATTTTGAATCCTCTTCAAAACCCTAAAGACACTTTGGAAAGCTATCCATAATCCTTTATCCCTTAGCTTTTTTGGTGACTCCACCCAAGGGATGTTCCCTTTACACCTTTCTTTATGAGCTCCTCTTGAATCTCATTTGGCGACTCCACCCCCATAGAACCCTTCCTCTTCCAAGCCTTTTCCCCTTGGGAGGTTCAAGCCTTCTAAGGTCTACCAAAGAAGGCCTCCTCTCAAGTCTCCCATTTTCAAAACCCTTTTCCACGGTACCCTTCCCCTTGCTCCAATGGCTTACCCTTGGTCAAAGGACCTCTACAAACCCCTTAACATGTCCACTATCCAGGGATACCCCAATGCAATGTCGAAAGAGTCTAACAAGTGGTTGCCAAAGTTCTCAGGAAACAATGTAGTGACCGTTGAGGATCATCTTTATTTCATGGGCCGATACACGGATAATGCATGGATCAAACATGAGGATGTATCCATGAGGCTATTTAATTCATCATTGACTGAAGAAGCTCTTGATTGGCTCAAAGGCCTTCCGAACAATCATCTCACTTCCTATGAAGATTTTTCCAACTTTTTTAAGAGCATATGGTCAAAAAAGATAGACGGTGGGATGCTTGGAGCCCAATTCAATCAGATAAAGAAAAATGATAATTAAATAGTGAAGGAATTCAATACTATATTTGACAAGTTATACAACTAGATTCCAACTTAATTCCATCCTAAAACTTCATCAATTCATCCCCTTTATATGAATGCTTTTGAAGGGAAATTTCGCTTCATTCCGAAGGACAATAAGCACACATCATTGGTATAGGTCAAAGAGTACAGTGTTGATATTGAAGAGAATATCCTTGATTCAAGGGTGGAATCTTTTCAGTACCCTTGTGTCAAGGAAGAAACAAAGACTAAGGTTTGCAACAACAATGCTCCTGATTTGATTTCCCTTTTGAATCATAAGATAGATCAGATGATTAATCAGTCTACTCATGTGCAAAATCATATTATGGGCCATTTAAATACTATATAAAGGAATCAATCTTCTCCCATACCTCATTTTTCCAGACATCAGAGAGATGCGATAGGTTGGAAACCAAGGCCTCAACAAGAGGCAAAGGCTCGAAATACTTTGAAACCAGTTGGGACGGTTGACATAGAAGCTTGGTGCCTTCCATGCCAAGAACCTCACAAGGAAGTTGAATGTCCTTGATGAGATGAATATTATCATGATGATATGATCTGCATGTTCCAAGAAGAGAAAATCACACAAGAACAGATCAATGAAGCCATAAGACAAGGAGAAAGAGAGGGGAGACTCTAGGCCTTGAATCAATTAACCTACGATTAGAAGAAGGAATTAAGGAGGAGGGAATATTTGACCTACACTAGAAGAAATAAAGCTTCAACCCCTCCATCGCATCCTAACACTCCTCTTCCATCAACACAGAAGGTGGCGCCACCTCCTCCACCTCCAGTATGTGAGTTGCTTCCTTAGCCAACTCCTACAAATGAGATTCAATTGAACATAGATGTTGAAAGAATGTTTGGAAAAATGAACATGATGGTCCCAATGAAAGAGATGTGTAAGATCCCTGCTGTGAAAAGAGAAGTTTTGAAATTATTACAGGTGCCAACCAAGAATGAAGTTTCTCCTATAATCTTAAACACTATGTATCTTGATTGGCCAAGAGACATGAATCCTCCCTTCTACCTTTCATTAGGCATGAGTGACCTCCACTTGAACAACTACATGCTTGATTCTGGGGCCTCAACAAATGTCATATCATTGAAGGTGATGGAACAACTTGGTCTGAAGACAACCCGACCCTATGGAAACGTATGTGGTATTGATTATAGAAGGATCAAGGTCTTTAGGGTGTGTGAGGATGTTGAGGTTTTTCTAATTGATTTTCCACATATTAGACTCCTCATGGAAATATTAGCGATCAATGTTCTGGATGCTTGGAGGATGATCTTGTCAAGGACGTGGTACTATTTCCTTGGGGTTTTTCTTAGTATGAGACTTACACATGCATATATTCCCATGGGCGATGAAACATATGAGATCTTACATAGATGGGAAAAGAATTATAAACATGAGATGGATCCGAGTGGCCCTAATTATGTTAGTGAACACAATTGTGATGTTCCCCCACATATTATTGAGTATGATCCATATGAGATACCCTTCATACAGGAAGACTCCATAGAAATGTTTCTCCCATGGACAGATGAATACAGAGAGAAACTTGTAAAATACCATGGGAAGGAGCCAAGCTCTGTCCACATCTTGAAGAAAGAAGGTGAAAAACATGAAGAAATCATCATAAATATTGTCTGCACAAAGCCTCCTTCATATCCATACATTGAGAGTACACCTTGCATCAATTTCAATGAGGGAATTATTGCACTCACATGGGATAAAAGAAAGGGAAAGATTAGGTATGACCAGAGAAATGACAACTCATTGCTTGGCCCTTACATCGTCAAGAAGAATTCTGATAAATAAAAGTATTATCTGATAACCTTAGATGAGAGAAAGATTCCATTACTAGTGGATGGGTCTCTTCTCCAACCTTATGTTCAGTTCACATGAATTCTTCAGGGTCCATGGCTCAGGTAATTAGGTAGGTCATCTTGCTTTCCTTGTATTTTCATCTTGATTTATCATATTAGTTTAGATGCATTTCATATTTCATTTTTCTCTACTTTCATATTAATTTAATGCTTAGTTTAGAAATTTTTCAAAAAATGTCAAAATTTTCTTTTCTAGATCAGTTTTCATTTTGGATTTTTTACATATATGGATGAAGGGTGATAGAACCACCCTAGATGATATAATTCTCTTGTCTAAGTTTTGGCAGGCATAGGTCCACCATGAGATGTTAACGTTCTCATGCACTCCACTACAAGCACATGTCCTAAAGTAGGAGCGAGATTTTATCCCCATTTTGTGGGATAACTAAGAAGATTATGTCTTGAGGCCCTCAGGTTGCATGTATGGAGTGCCAAGAGACTACGCGACTAGTAGTATCCACTTGCACAGATGGATACCCTTCTCACCACCACATAGGTCATAGAGTTTCAGATGGCATCCACCACACTAGTTGGCTTCCGAGAGGCACTAGGCCTTGCTCCATGAGGTACAAGTCAGGTATTATGGTAAGTGTCATTTCAGTATTTGAGACATTTGAGTTTGTTGTATCTTAGACTACTTTAGATATCATGACATATGCTTGTATATTATTCCTCTTTCCATGTTTCACCTTGGTGGTTGACATTTTTCCCTAGTAAGTGGTCTTCCTTGGGAATGGGTTTGCTACTAGGAACTCCCTTGAAGATCCAATGTACTGTTCCTGATCGTACTTATTACTTTCCATCACTTAAACCCCCATTTCCTTGTCTCTTGGGATTTTAGGGTGTATTGACCCAAGAAGGGGTTGTCCCTCATTCTATGGGAAGAAGGGGCTGAAGGCCCAGAGGGATTGTTGTTGGGTAAAAGATAAAATCCTATATATAAACCTTCTAGCTGCTTCACCCATGGATCACCCAAGAAAGAAATGAAATGCTTATATTTAAGAAAAGGGGGACCCACAAGAATAATGAATGCTTAGGGGGTTAGTTGGAGGATAGGAGGTCTCATCATGAGTCGACCTATCATGATAATAGGTATCTAGTGGTATGACATTACCATCATCTAGATATGAAGCCAGGGTAGTGGCTCTCAAATGTACAAGTGAAAGAAAGGGGGTCTCATCACGAGCCAACCTTCTCATTTCCACAAAGGTTTTTGTGAGTGCAATTGTCATTATCTGGACACCATGCCAGGATAGTGGCCTTCAACTCATCCTTAAAACATGAAAGAAACAAAGATGGAAAAATGATGGGATTGGAAAAATTGCATTGGAAATGAAGGTGCCACAGACCCTGTACAAAGGCACCCATGAATGAGACACTACAACCCCTTATACATCATGAACCCCATGACCATTGAGTCTTGATACTTAACCACTTCATCCACTTTACATGGATTAGAGAGGGATCACTTGGGAAACACTCCTTGACCTAGGAAATATCTACCCAATAGGACACCTCGTCAACCCTCCCATATCCAAGATTGGAAAGTCGCATAATGTCTTTGAGTGCTTACTTGTTTGACATGGTAATATTTGATGCACATGCTTAGGTGGCTCATTTATTGATTTGATTTAATCATCATGATATTTTGACTTGAGATCCTTGGAGGGCATGCTTATTTGTCTTTGCAGGACCTAGTTGGTGGACAGTTTTGGATGAACAAGCCTAGCTTGGGATTCCATAAGGCTTGAAGCCCACATGTTGGATGTCAAGGGCCCACATGATGGATGTAAAGGGACCACATGATGGATGAGAGAGATGTATCTTTGGAGGCCTAGAATATGAATTGAGAGACATGACCTAGCCCTCACATTGCAATCATTTTTCCTAGGAGAGGAAAAACATCATCTTTTGGAAGCTTGACGTCATGCTTGAGGGGCTTGAGGTGGTGATGGATACACATGACACGTTTTGAAGGAATAAACCCTTGGATCGTGAGGTAGAATATTGTATTGGATACACATGGACTTTGGAGGCCCAACCCTATCATTTCCAACTCAACGTTTGGCCTAAAAGTGCCAAAATGTCCCTCCTAAAGGGGTGATGTCACTCCTAGGGTTTTTATTTGTGCAAAATTAGAATTTAAATATGAATTGTTTAATATTATTTGTGTAAAGGGACAAGATTAGGGTTGTTGACCCCTAGTCTTGTGGTTTACCCTAACATTATGTGGACAAACTATCTTAGTGACATTTGGTATAAATATAGATCATAAGATCTCATTTTATAACATAACTCTCCCATTGTGAGAAGTATTGGACTGAAATTTTCACTATCTTTGGATAGTTTCTCTCTTGTGACCTTGTGTATGGCTATCTCTTTGGTTATTGGTTGATGGAAGTGATATGTTAGCCTTGGAAGGATCTAATTTTCTATTGTGGTGGTTTGTCTTAGATTTTTTTCCTTGAATTGGTAAGGGTTTTTTACATTGTGCTATCATTTGTTATTCAAGTCAAGGTTGTTTTCTAGAGCTAGGTGGGAAGTATAAGGGAATACATCCCAACCTTAGTATCCATCACTTTATGCTTAAATTTTATTGGTTTAACAAGGGTTTCTAAGAGAAGTATAAGTGAAAACACCCTCTTAGCCTAAACCATAGCTAGAGATACTTGCCTTGGGGAGTAAGAGGATTTGCACCCCCGAGGAAGTAGTACCTCTACATCATTATTTGCTTGAATCCATTAACCCAATCATTAAAGGAAAGATTCATTTACTTATTGCAGTGGAGAAATAAACTGTTTCCTTGATAAACATGAAGTTTTGAAGCTGTCTTTTTGGGAAAGTGTTCCTTGAGCCTTTGGATCTCTTGCCTCATTGAGGTGTTCCCTTTCAACCATAAATTCTTTCTTCTGTTAAAAAAATAACCTATAGCCAATACGGCTATATAAAACTAACCCTATAAACCCTAATAACTCCTAAACTAACCCTAAGAATCGACTACAATTTTTCCCTAACTCTCTACTAACCCCAATGCATGTATCTAGCTAGTTAGAAGTGGTTTTGAGTGGATGATTTTTCTGCTATTAATCTTGGTTTTATACAACCATAAGGATGATAAATATCACTACAACAATATTTTGTTTCAGCCTTGATTTTTGTGCTAGATTATTGCTTAATCATTGTTGAGTTGAGCTAACTTTCACTAGTTTGTCTCTTGTTTATTTTATCATATTCTTAGCACTTATTTTGTAGCCTTTACTATATTTTATGAGATGATATATACCATTTTTTTGGTTGCAATTAGGGACAACAAGATTAACTTGTTTTTCCAACTAACATATTACATTATATGCTTGGTTTTTCTTGTGTCTCGGGTAGGTATTCACACTTGGAGGGTCACCTCATTTGGAAACCCTTAAACTTTCTGAAGACCCTTTTTTAAGCTCTTCCTACCATTTAGAATTGACCTCTAGGGAAATCCACTCATACTTATCATTTTCCATCTCATTTATCCCTAGGGTCACCGAGATTCCTCCCTTGAGGTGACTACCTCACCTCTAAAGTGAAGGGAACACCTGCCTAAGGTGAAATTGGGTAGGTGCTCTTTAAGTTGTCACCAATTGGTGGTTGGGTCAAGATTTTCCCAACCTACAACTTGTGCAATAACAATAACAATCAGAGCAGTGGAAACGATGCATAGAGTCAGAGTCAACCAACATGAATAAGAGGAGGGAATACACAAAGTAACATGACAGGGTAGATAATACCCTTAGACTTCTTGAGTTCCAGGGAGTTGGGTTAGAGGACCCATAACACCATCTGTTTGTCTGCGAAATAATTTGGGCCACTAAGAATGTACAGGATGAGGCTGTGAAGATTGCACAATTAGCGAAAAAATTTGTAGGCCATGCGTTAGTATGGTACATGAAGCTACATAGTACCACACCTATGGGATAATCCATGACTTTGGAAGAGACAAGGAAATCACTGTTGAAAGAGTTCAAGAAGCCAAAGTCAGAGTCATAGTACATTATAGAACTGAAGGACATTAAACAGGTGCACATAAATTCGGTATGGGATTTCGATTAGTGTTTTAAGGATCTAATGGGTAGACTGACTTTCTAGATCCCTGATAAAAAACTTCAAGAATGGTTTATTGCAGGGGTTCTACGACACATTCGCAGGTCATTGATACAACAGAAGGTTGTGTCGCAACTCGAGGTACTAGAAATTGCAATGAAATTGGAATCATATACTATAGGAGATAGTGGAGGGATGATGCAAGTTCAGACACAGTTGGATGCATTGACGATTCAACTGGAAGAACTTAGAAAATGGAAAGAGAAATGAGAGCAAGTATGGTGTACCAAATGTAGGACTGAAGGCCATCACAAAGACAAATTCCCAACATTCATGTAGTATTTGGAAACTTGAGCATTGAATCCATTACTAAGAGGGGGCTATTGTGAGATATGTAAGAAATTGGGCCATCACCCAAGTGAGTGTCCATTAATCTAGAATTATCAAAGTACACCAAGGAATTTGTTTTGTAATTTTTTCAATTTGGTTGGACATGAAGAGAAGGATTCCCGTGCGTTCAATTTTATGAGGGAGCACACATAAGATATGTACAAGATTTAGGAGAAGAATGTTGCAATAGAAGGGGGTGGTCCGCAATATAATAATCAAAGAGGATTTAATATCGGGAATAGAGGAAAATTCGGTAGAGGATGAGGTAGAGGAGGAAGAGGATTGATAATATGTTATAACTATAATCAACGGGGACAATTATCCCACGACTTCCCGAATCCATGTACAATGTGCACATACTGCAAAGCACTAGACCATGCAATAGAAGATTGTCCTCAACTAGTTGTGAAATGGCAGGCTAGAGGAAACCAAAACCATAATCCAAATCAGAATGTGCAGAATATATCAATTGAAAAATGCAATGAAGGACCAATAATAATAGTTGTTACGCACAAAGGAGCTAGTACATGAGTTGATATGATGAATGGAGGGAAGTAGCCCGAGTAGTGGGTGAGGAATCGAGCAGAGCCTATACCAACCTTTGATCCTTAACAATAAAATGGGACATATCATAGGGAAAGGAAAGAGGTACTTGGACAATATTGGGGGGCATCAGCATCATCTACGCCTCACGACGAAGATCGTGCCATGCTAGAGAAATCAACTGGAAAGGTAAGCAAGCTAACAAAATTCCTGAGGAGTTGTGTAGAGCTAATGAAATATGAAACTACACTAAGTACACTATATGACATGATTAATCATTATACACGAGGAAGGGAAAATTTTGTTTCACAAAGGGTGGTGAATCAGGTACTGCGCAGGAAGAGAACCAATGGAGAATTCAAATTTAGTGTGCAAATTGGGGAGTATGATGTGGATAATTTCATCTTGGACTTGGGATCCAATGTGAATGTTTTACCTAAGAAGACATGGGAGATTATGGAAAAACCAAAATTAGTATGGTATAATGTTTAGTTAAGGCTCATGAATCAACACAAAATAGTCCCGATTGGTCATTTGACAGGAGTACATGTGAACATAGATGGGGTGCACAATTTGGCAGACTTTGAGGTTATTGAGATCATGGATGATAGTCAACCATATACAACATTGATGGGACTATAATGGGATTTTGATAACTAGGATATCATTAACTTGAAAAGGAGGGAGATTATATTTGAGGTTGGAGAATTGAAAGTTACTACACCCTTGGACCCATTAGAAGGAAAGAAATACATAGAGCCAGTCAGAGGAAACGACATTGAAAACTTGTATAACATGACTTCACGGATGGAAGATTATGTCAACCCGACTGTTGATGGTGTATTGTGTTGGAGAAGTACCAGTTCGAGTGCATCAGACTCATAATAATTTCTAGAGAATTAGCAGTAGAGGATGCATGAAGTGTCAACTAGATGATGTGCACGCATAACTCGATCCTTGCATTGGATTGGAACAAAGCTATGTGATCCATCCATGTATGATGGATTAACTGATATAAGTTTGTTTCTAAATGAATTTGATTTGCAGGTACCTAAACAACAAAGTTTGTTGGCACTAGATGTTGTTCTAAAAATGACTCCAGCCAGATGGTGGGCTACACATAGAGAGGGGATGAAAGAGTGGTCACAATGAAAAAAACTAATGCAAGTAAGGTTTGGTACTGAGGTAGAAAAAATTGTGCAGAAGTATATAGGAGAGAGTGACCCAATAGGTCATGTTGAGTAGTCCAGGGATTTATGGAGTTCAATGCCAGAGAGAGAATGGACACACAAATTTATACACACACTGGACACAATTTTAAAGAACTGGTATTTGTAATTGGAAATGCACAGGAAGACAACACGATGTGAAGAGATGGTCTAGAGGTTCAAAGTCACATTTACATTTGAACATGAATCCACAACCATAGATGCAGCGGTACAGGCTATTCGAATAAGATATTCTCAGGATAAGGGTCAATCGAGGTGGTATCAATGTGTAGTGCGCATAGAGCCAATATAACTATTCATGATTTATTTGAATGATACAATGTGGATAAGGAAGAACAGGATGAAGAATATCCCAGGAATGTACAAGTATCTAAAACATAAGGAGAATGAGAAGTAGAAGGAACACAACTTGAGTTAGTTGCTTACACACAACACATAAAGATGTGTAAAGTAAACATTGGGACAATAAAGAACCTGAAGTTTTCACATAAATGAGATTGTTGGAGCGATGAGATAGTAGAAAAGATTGCAGACTTGTTGTGAGAATATCATGACCTATTCCTAACTACATTATTAGAGATGAAGGGGATAGCAACAAACTTAGGTGAGATGAATATTCCACTAAAACCAGGTGCTAAGCCAGTGCGGAAGAGGCCTTACAGGTTAAATCCAAAGCACAAAGAGAAGGTGAAATCTGAAATAGACAGGATGTTGGACACATGAATTATTGAACCGATAGAAGAATTCGTGTGGATTAGTCCAATGGTAGTACATGCCAATAAGATTGGAGGAATCAATATTTACATGGATTTGAGAAAGATGAATGATACATGTTTACATGACCCATTCCTAACACCATTCATTGATGAGGTACTGGAGAACGTAGGAGGAAAAGAAACCTATTCTTTCACATATGGATTCTCGGGGTACCATCAGATAAAAATTGCATAGGAGGATCGACAAAAGACTACTTTATGACAGAGTGGGGGAGTTATCAATATACATTAATGCCTTTTGGACTGAAGAATACCCCAATGGTATTTTCCAGAGTTGTGGTAGAAGCGTTCAAGGAATTTATTCATAAGTTCCTTGAAGTGTATTTGGATGATTGGAGTGTGTTCAGTCTATTGAAGGATCATACATAAGTACTCAGGATGATGTTTGATAGGTGTAGATAGTGTCATATTTCGTTGAACTTGAAGAAGTGTGTTTTTTGCGCACCATTTGGAATTTTGTTAGGACATGTATTTTGGAAGAAAGTATTACTAGTAGATCTTGCCAAGATCACAATAATCTTGGATTTAGAACCACCTACACTAGTTAGAAAACTGAGGGAAACCTTGGGTCATATAGGATATTACAAATTTTTTATTAAGGGTCGTGCGTAGATAACAATACTGATGGAAAATTTGCTAAATAAGGAAGCAAAGTTTCAATGGAATGAGGACTGCTAGAAGGGGCTGGACACCTTAAAACAAAAAAATGGTAACCACATATATTTTGATCTTTCCAGATTGGAACAAATATTTCCATGTACATGTAGATGCATCGTCCATAGCATTGGGAACAATACTATCTCAACCAGGGGAGGGAGACATAGATCACCCAATTACGTTTACAAGTAGAAAGTTATCCATAGAAGATAAGAATTATACTACCATGGAATGAGAAGGATCATAAATTATTTCTTGGGGTCTCTCTTTAAGATGTATAAAGACCACTATGCATTAAAATACTTAGTAAACAAGCCAGTGTTGGGGGGGGGGGAGAATATACAGATGGCTACTATTGTTCTAGGAATACAATTTTGAGGTTGTAGTAAAACCAGGGAAGCTGAGTGTAGGACCAGATCATCTATCACTCATACTATCAGGAGAAGATGCAGGCAATTTAGATGAAAACTTACCATATGCACAACTATTTGCAGTAAATATGGTGGATGATTACTTCTCAGACATCATACCATTTATAAGTACAGACATGGATTCATCAGATATGACAGTGGCACAAAAGAAACAACTGGTAGTGAAAGCAAAAAATTATCACTTGATTGTAGCGAATTTATACAAGTCGGTTGTAGATGGAATATTGAGATGCTGTGTGTTAGAACATGAAATACCAATGATACTAGAAGAAGTGCATGACAGGATTGCAGGAGGACATTATTCAAGGAGAGAAACTGCACAAAAGATTTTGTGCGCAGGGCTCTGGTGGACTACACTTCACAAAGATGTTAAGGAACACTGTTAGTCATCTGATGTATGTCAAAGAGTGGGAAAATCATCTAGGATGGATGAAATTCATTTAAATCCACAAGTTACATTGCAAGCATTTGATAAATGGGCCATAGACTTTGTAGGGCCAATCAATCCACAAGAAAAAAGATCAGGGGCAAGGTACATCATCATTGCGATAGAGTATTTGACAAGATGGGTAGAAGCATTCACAGTTATAGATTGCACTGCAGAGACTATTGCGAGGTTTTTGTTTGAGAATATAGTCACAAGGTTTGGGTGTCTGCACATATTACTCAATGATCAAGGCACACACTTTATGAATAATACAATTGCAACATTGATTGAGGAGTTCCAAATTCATCATTAACAGAGTACCCTGTATCATCCTCAGGCCAATGGACCAGTGGAGGCTTTCGATGAAATCTTGGAGAAT
>ML856618.1:0-15491 GCA_009831015.1 Picea engelmannii
TATATCTGATATCAATATTCTCTTTCATGGAAGTATCGATCATGCTTCTACAATCACTAGCTATGTGTCCATAGTTATGACATTTGTAACACTCAATGTTACGTGCAACCACATAAGCACGGTCTTCTTGAACATTTCCTTTATAATCCCTGCAATCTACAACCTTATGTCCAAAGCTAGTACAATAAAAAAAATGACCATAAAATAAATTTTCATACCTGGGAGTGAATGATCTTCTTTGTGGCATAGTCCCTCTGAATTTTTTCATTGAATGATCATGATCATGATTGAAGTTTTTTTGTGGCTTGAACATGGATGGTATTCTTTTTTTTTTAAGTAAAACAGGGATAGTACCTACTATATTAAGTTAACATAGAAACATAGAAAAAAATACATAGAGATATTGTCATCCTCAGCCACCAAAAACGTTGTCATTTTACCAGAAACCAACATAGTTTGGGGTGAAATATGTCTAGGAAGATAAGCTAAAAATTGTTTTTCCCTCTGTCTCGCCCGAAGGAAACCAGGACAGATGGCCATAGTTCAAGTTAACATTTAGCAACAACATGATGAAAAACAAACTAGCATAGGAGAACTCAGATACCCGGTGACCTGTGGATCTGGATGGGATGGAAAACGACTATGTGCACATTGGACATTTCCACTTTGCTGGAGCATTGGAGTACGCATCAAGGAGCAGGTCTAGATGTTGTCCCATGAGGAGGGCTCTGTGCTCCTGGTCTTCCATGTGGCCTCGGAGTTTGAACACGAGAGCCGGATGCTCTGCACTGAGGAGTGGACCATGCAAATCATTGTTTACTGCCTCACCGAAGGTTTCATTCCCCACTTCCACGTTCATCCCTGCTCTGGCCTTTTTCACATTCATCCCTGCTCTGGCCACGTCCACGTTCATCCCTGATCTGGTCTCATCCACATTAATCTCTGCACAGGCATTGTCCCGAGCCTCATCCTTGCTCGTTACCTTCTCAGCATGGTGGGTGGGGATGTAGTCACCCATCCATGGTATTTCTTCGACATAACAAATTGGGAATTCTTCTGCATTCTCTCCCTTTAGACCGCTTCTAGCCTATGTTTTAGGCACAGTGTCTTGAGGTTCCAGGGTGGTCGCAAAATCCTCCAGGTATGACGTTTCTTCGATATAATAGGTTGGGAACTCTTCTGCAGATCCTCCCTTTAGACAACTTCCGGGCTCAATTGCAAGGGTGTGGGTGCTACGCTCAATCCCAGGCTCAGCTATGGTGGCATAGAGTGCCAAGAGGTCGGCTCGTGCTCTTTTTCGGAGGATGGAAGTCGCCATTAACAGAGCGTGCTCAAGGTTTTGCATTATTTGTCTTAGCTCTTTGTTTGTGTACCAGTTTGAGCCTCGATGAGGCCTGCCTCGCTTCCTTGTCATTGTGGATGACGGGTGAATGGAGATATAGAGAAAATTTCACCAGAGCTCCCAACCGACAGGGAGGTCCAAAATGAGAATGAACCAGCTTTGTTCAGGCTCGCCAGCATTCAAGTTTCCAAATGACAGCATCGCATGGATTCCTATTAACTCTGTCATATTGAATGATGGTTGTGCTAGTGCGTTCGCACAAGGGAGAAGTCCCGCCTCCGTATAGCGGTTGTAATGGCTTGCTACCATTGTAAATGTTGAAGGGATGGGGAGCGGCCTACAACATTTAAGTTGTGGCTTGATGCTGAGCCATGTGGCAAGGCGTTGCCGCGTGTCACCCCATCCGAGGTTGAGGAGTCTTTGTTTGCAAGGTCTCTGCATCACCTTGAGAGATCTGTATCATCGGGGAGATGGGCTTGCCAATGTATGAGTTCAGACTTGGTATCAAATCCAGTGTTCGCCAGGTGATCCGCTACTTTGTTTGCTTCTTGTTTCACATGAGAAGGGATTAAAGTGAGATTGGGGTGGATGAGATATCCAAAATTCTCCAGAAGGCCTGAGAGTCTCCAGCTGGGGGAGATTCGCCTAGTATGTTCACCATGCAGGATTTTGGAGATGAGTTGGATGATAATTTTGGAATCTCCCTCAACGATGACCTAAAGGTAATGGTTTTGAATGGCAACTTGGAGGCCCCTGACAAGGATTATAAGCTCCGTAACATTGTTTGTATTCTCACCCAAAAATCCAACCATCAGGTGAATGATCCCACCAGTGTGGTTCCGAAGGACGGTGCCGAAATTGTTGGTCCAGGGTTTCCCTTGGAGGCCCCATCGAATTTTAGCTTGATGAAGCCTGATGGAGGTGGGGTCCAGGGATGATTTTAAGGATGGCAATTTGTTTTAAAATGTAGAAACCTTAGCGAATCTTACTAATCCTTCATATGCCAACTATAAATGTTTGGCGATATTTTTGTAAAAATATTCAAATTTATAAGGATTTTATATAGTTTTTATAAAATTCTGGCGATTTTTAAGGTAAAATAATTTTATCCTATAGAATTTGGGCGAATCATTTTTAAAATAGCGAATCTCATTTTTGGAAAAACCATGGAAAATTAGCCCATGAGCGAAATTTAGCCCCTAAAATCATCCATGGTGGGGTCCATATCGTGGGGCTATTGGCTCATCTGCCTTTAGTCTTCACCTGAGTTTTCATGCGAATTTGCATGTCCCGGCTTCTAAGTATGTTTTCCTCCACGGGAATGCATTTCAGGTCTTTGTGGTGCCAAGGTTTACTATGGACTGTTTCTCAAATTAACTTCTTAACCCTCTCCTACATAATAGTGGGAAGGGAGGTTTTTGAGTGGAAGATTCACTTATTTCTCTCTTTCCAAATTCCCCATACGGTGAATCCTGGGAGCAACTGCCAGATGCGTTGGAGAATTGGATTATGGAAGGAGATCATCTCCCAATTAGTGAGTGTGTCCCTGATGCTACCTCGATTTCGGTTGGAGCATCTCATGGCTTGGGCCCTCCAATCCTAGATCTGTTGACTATAGTGGCAATTGTTGAAGAGATGTTCCATGGTTTCCTTTCTTTGTTGACATAGGGTACATCTGGAGGGACGTATAAAGCCTTTCCTTAAAATATTATCCCACGTGAGGATATGGTTTTGAGCTGTGAGCCAAAGAAAAATGGATGCTTAGGGCCAAAGAAAGCTTTTCCAGATTTTACTCCAGATTATTTCGGGGCTTTGGTTGTGGTAATTTCCCTGTAGGTAGTATGCTTCATTAACTGAGAAGATACCTGTTATAGAGTGGCCCCATCGGAGGATGTTTGGTCCCTCTTTGATTGGTATTTTCTGATGCAGTGCACATTCTTGCTAGGGTAGAAGGTCGATATCATCCGTGAGCAGTAATTATGTTTTCTCTATTTTCCACTGTCTCTAGGGTTGGCTTCTATGAGTTGGAATCCATAGGTCTTTAACTTTACTGAAGATATTCGGATGTAAACTTTGTTTGAGAGGACTGAAGATTTCCAAGTCACTGAGAGGGGGTAGCTATTGCCATGAGTCCTGCCAGAAGAGTGCACTTTCCCCGTTTCTCACTTCCCAGAGAGCATGCTTCTGGATAAAAGGGAGATTTTTCCAGGTAGTGTTCCATATATTGGATCCCTGGATATGTTCATTGAATCTAATTAATTGGCCAGGGTGTGTTCGGGGCATGCTTTTGTTTCCATATTTGTGCCCAAATTTATGTCAGATGTTGCAGCCATATCCACCACATTTTGGCCCCCATGACCTGATTAAGCTTTCCCGGATCACGTAGTCCCAACCCTCCAAACTTTTTGGGTTTACAAAGTTTATCACATCTCACTAGTGCCCACTTTTTATTATTTTGGTGTCCCTGCCACAAGAAATTATGTTGGAGGCTCCTGATTTCCTGAATGACTGAAATGGGCGCTACCAGAGCAGTGAAGAGGTAGGTGGACAGAGCTTCCAAGACTGACTTGAGAAGTACCAGTTTGGCAGCAATATTAAGAGGTCTAAAGGTCCAGTTATTCAGCCTGTTGGTGATAAACAGGAGTAGGTTGTCCCATGAGATGGATCACGCTGGCTCTCCAGTGAGGGGTATGCCTAGGTAAATGAAAGGAAGGGAGCTTTTAGAGATGCCTAGAAGTCTTGAAATATGATTCTGAACCGTGGCCGGCGTGTTGAAAAAGTAGAGTTTGGATTTGTCCAGGTTTAGAAGCATGCCCGAGGCTTCTGTGAAGTCAGAGAGAATTGAGTTGATCTGTGTAGTCTCTCAGATGGTAGGGGTGTTCATGAGTAGGGTGTTGTTGACAAACTGGCTATGCGAGGGCGCCGAGTGGAGGTTACGAAGGGGCAACCCTTTGAGGAATCCTTCAAGAACTGTTTCTTTGAGATAGGGACCTAGTCCTTCTACCATAAGCACAAAGAGGAAGGGGGAGAGAGGATCACCTTGTCTAATTCCCCTGGTGGAATGGAAGGGCTGGGAGGGTGTCTCATTGACTAGAATGGAAAAAAAAGCTGAGGAGGTGAGCTTGAGAACCCAGTTGACCCAGAGTTTATCGAAGCCAAAGGACTCTAGCACTGATTGCAAGTATTGCCAGCTTAATATATCGAAATCTTTTGAGAGATCGAGTTTAATAAGCATACCTGGTGTTTTGCTCTCTTTCAGAGAGTGGATCACCTAATTGGCCAGAATGACACTATCCATGATTTGTCACCGTTCTACATAGCCGGCTTGCTCTTTGGAGATAATGAAAGGTAGGAGCGTCTTGAGGGGAGTGGAAATAACCTTTGTAATTATTTTATATATGACATTGTAGAGGGAGATAGGTCTAAACTGCTTTGGGTGAGTGACACGCTCCTCCTTAGGGATTAGAGTGATGAACATTGCATTGAGTGCAGAGAGTACTTGTCCAGAGTTTCTTGATTCTTCTACCGCCAGCCAGACATCTTCCATGATCATGTCCTAGCAGTGATGGAAAAAATCCATCGTGAAGCCATCTAGACCTGGTGCTTTCCCTTGGGGCATTTCATTTACTACTATGTCCACTTCAGCCTGAGTGATTGGCCTTAGCAGTTCTCTGTTCTGCTCAGGGGTAATCGACAAGGGTATGTGCTTGGTTATTTTTTGGATCTCTTCTTCCCTATTCATATTGGTCTTTGTGAGGAGATATTTGTAATAAGAGTTGAGTTCCTCTGCGATTTGATCATGATATCTTATGGGGATGCCTTGAGAATCCTCCATTTGGGTGATTTGATTGATGTATCTTCGGTGTGTCATCGCTCTATGAAAGAATTTTGTGTTTCGCTCCCCCTCTTTAAGCCATTGAACCCTGGATTTTTTCCTCCAAAGGATTTCTTCTTGCTCTCTACATACCTCCACTTCTGCTTGTAGTTTCTCCTCTTCCTTCTCTAGGTCTAGAGTTCTACTTCCTGAGATGAAAGTTCGTTGAAGGTCTTCGAGTTTGCACTCGATCTCCTTCTGCCTTTGGAAGATATTTCCAAAATTGGATTTGTTCCATCTCTTCAATTGTTGCTTGAAGTTCTTGACGCGCTGCTGGAATTTATACATGTGAGTACCATGATCTATTTCCACCTGGGCCCAACAGGTGTGAGCTAGATGGTGGAAGTTTGGGTGGGAGAGCCAAAAATTTTCAAAGTGGAAGGGTTTGGGTCTGGGGGTGATACTCGAGTCCAAGAAGAAGGCAATATGATAGTGGTTCGACCCTAAATTTGGCATTATGTTTTCTTCCATTGCCTGATCGCTCTCAAGAAGGGCTTCAACAACGAGAAAGTGATCTAATTTGTAGGCTACATTCTGGTGTCCTGTTCTTCTATTGGACCAGGTAAAGATTCCATTTTGGGTTTCCATGTCAACCATGTTTAATTTCTCTATTAGGGTTTTGAACTTATCACTATCCTGCTCCAACCATTTTGTTCCTCCAATTTTCTCTTCCAACGTCTGGATCATATTGAAGTCGCCGCCGACAATCCAGTGTGGTGTATGTAAAAGAGTTTTGACATGTTGTAGAATTTGCAGGAAGCTCTCCTTTTCTTGGGCTGTCTGCAGACCATAGACATTCATGATGGCTCTTTCCTTAGTAGATCTTGTGACTATGAAGTAAGCCATTAGAGTGTTGGTCGTCGAGAAGGGTTGATGCAGAGAGACTGTGTGTGTATTCCAGAGAATGGCTAGTCCTCCGGAGGCTCTCACTGAATCTTGGTAAAAGAAATCGTAGCCTCTCCAGCTGTGTCGGAAGATATTTTCAGCTTCCTGGCTTGCACACTTAGTTTCTTGCAGAAGAAGGACATCTGGGTGTTCATCTTTAATACACTGTCAGAGGATCCTCTGCTTGGATCTACCATTGAGCCCTTTGATATTCCAAGTAATTGTCTTCATCATGAGGAAGGTGGAGGGGGGTGGAGGTATCCCTTCGATAACCTTTGTATCTGGCCTGAGTTGATTATCAGGTGCCCTACCTCTTTAATAAGCTGATGGGTTGTTTTGCGTCCCCTTTTTTTGTTTTCCTTGGTTACTCTCTTGGGTTTTGGTCCTGGATCTACTGTAATACTCAGTCTAGCTATAGATCCCGTAGTGGAGTTGGTGAACACTTTATGAACTTTGCGGAGCTGATCTACCTGGATATGTTGCAAGTCTTTTTGATTGAGGGCTTCCTCTAGCTTTTCCAGATCTATGTCCACCAGATCCATTTCATCCATGAGCATGGTGGTGTCTCTGTTTGTGCCTGTTTGTGTTCATGGGTTGTTTCCTTTGATTGGGTTGTATTTGTCGCTTCAATGCTTTTTCCCTTCGCCTGCATTTTTGCTTGATGGGGGTTCTATATTTCCTCCCCTTCTGGCAGCTGATTCAAAACGTCATAGGAGTTTTTAGTTAGGATCTTTGGAATCATGCTCTGGTTTTGTTTCCTTGATGGGTTTTTCCACCTGCCTGTGACATTGGCGAAGCCATCCTTTTGCTTGCTTTCATTAATCTTAGTGGTTTTAGTGTTCAGAGGGAATTCTCTAAATACGTGGCCATGCTCGTGGCACTTCTTGCAATGAAAGGGTATGTGTTCGTAATTGATTGTTTGGTTTCAGTCATCATCTTGATATTCTAGCATGATAGATCCTAGCAGGGCCTTTGAGATGTCCATATAGATGCATATGTGGGCGTATGAGGTGTACTTTCTCATCTTTGTAGCCTCCGAAGCTTTGACGTATTGTCCCACGGTGTTTTCAATGCCCATGAGTATTTCTTGCAGCCAGAATTCCTAGGGTAATGAGTACAAACAGATCCACACTGGTAGTCTTGTAAAGTCCTCCTTCTCCGGGCTGAATTTGTTTGTCCAAAATCTAATAAATAGTCTCATTGAATTATATAAGTATGGTCCATTGTCGAAGATTATGTCCTTGTCTTCGAGGTTGTACTGGATTATTGTGAAAAAACCCTTGGAACAGAGTTGGACTTCATAATCGCCTTTGGGGTTACACCAATCCTTGATCTAGTGTGTGAGATCACATTCGGTCAGCCAAAGGATCAAAATTTGCCGATCAATGCATGATCCATCATGAACTGAGTGTGCTCCCCTACCCATGTTGATTTGATGTGGTAATGTGGGGGTTTGTCCATTTGTGGTATACACTTGCCTGGTTCCCATCCTTTGGAAGATTTTGGATGAGACATGCTGGGTTCGAGTTCCATTTCTTTTCTGAGTCCTTGTTCTTGGATGAAGAGATGATCTCGCAGGTGCACTGGTGGCTCAAAGGCAGGTCGTTTAACACGGAGTCCGTTCCTTTTGTTGGTGGTGATGTCGTTGTACAAGGGGGGATTCCCCCCTCTCCCGAACTCATTCCATGCGCAGTGACCTCATGAGGTTTTCACCTTCCAAGCTTGGACTTTAGTGGCAGAGCTCTGGTGTCAGGGCGTGCATCAAAAACTTCACAGTTACAGAGTGCTAGGGTTGCAGAGCACTAGTCAAGAGCCACTTTGTTCTCCATGCTTATGGATGGTATTATTGAAGATGTATCTTCAATAGTTTTCTTAGATTCTGGTTGACCATGATTCCTTCCTTTGATTACGTATGCATAACTCTTTCTATTTTCTTCATTCTTCTTTTCTAGCAATGTAGAGTGCTTCTCTTCATTCTCTACAATTGATGTGGATGTTTCTTTCTCTTCAACTTTCTTGTTGAGCTTGTCGATTTTGACTCTTAGTGTGACAACTTCTTCTTCAAGATTCTCAACCTCTTCTTCTTTCTTCATTATCTGAGACTTCATGACCTCTTATGTTCTCTTTGCTTCTTCAAGTTGGATTTTCAATGCAATTATTTCTTCTTCCATTCTTCTCTCTTCTTGACCAAACTCTTCCTCAAGTTGGTTTAAATCATTGGTTCTTTCCTTGAGATGATCCATCAATATCTTTTCTCTCTTTTCCACATCTTCCTTTTGTGCTACTATGTTGGCTTCTAAACATTTCTTTTGATATTCTAGAGTTTCTTCAATTCTTTTGGCCTCTTCTAGTTGAGCTCTTAAATTCTTGATGACCTGTTGATCCTTTTCAGAACCTTGAACACTTTTCTTTTGCTTCATCAATTCTTTCTTGGATGACTTGTTTTCTTCTCTTTCTTTCCTTAGATATTTAATTGCATTCATCAATTTTTCTTTGTAATCAACTTCTTCTTCATCATACTCTTCCTCTTCTGAATCTGCCTGACATGATGAGCATATTTCTTCTTGTTTTGTATATGCATCTTCTTTGGCATTTTCTAAATCTACGATGGGTGAAGAATATATGTCATGTAACTTATCCCAAAGTTCTTTGGCTGATGAACATTTACCAACCTTTTCTCTTACCGATTTAGGTAATCCTTCCCAGATGAAATCCATTGCTATTTTGTTATTCTTCTTCAATTCCTTATTGGTTGCAGTCTTTGCCCTTTTTGAACTATCATATCCTGTAACAATTGATAGCCAAATATAATTTATCTATGACTGTAAAAATACTTCCGTCCTTCTACTCCACATCTCATACTTAAGACCATTCTGGCCATTAAACATTGGTACTCCATTCTCACAATAATCCATGATCTCCTTCCAGTGGCTAAATTGTTTCCTGAAGGAACCTAGCTCTGATACCAATTGTTGGATTACTGAGAAGGGGGGTGAATCAGTAATAGAGAAATTTAATCCCTTTTAACCATATAATCCAAGTGTTATATCAATGAAGCATTATTATCCAATAAATGCAGAGTAAATAAGCAATGAACAAATGAACAATCATACAGATACACAGTACACTAGTGTTTTACATGGAAACCCAAATTGGGATAAAAACACAAAATTCTTTCTCTGATATGTCTTGAAGAATTAAATTCATTAGAAGCACCAACTTCCTTTGTTTTCCAGCTGCAACTGGAAGGAGGCTCCAACCCCCTAGTTTCTCAGGCTACAACCTGAGAAACTCCCCAATTCTCTGGCTACAACCAGAAGGAGGCTACAACCCCCTATGTTCTCCAGCTACAACCAAAAGGTGGCTACAACAACCTGTCCTTGCCTCATCTTCCCACCCTGAAGTAGAAGTAGAATGATGGAACCACTGTCACACTATCACTGTGAGAGATATTATTGTAAACTTGTACCAATAAATCTGAACCATGCATCAACCTGTACCTCAACCTGTGATCAATCTGTACCATAAACAAGTGCATCAACCATGCACCAACCTATAATCAACATGTACCATAAACAAGTGCATCAACCATGCACCAACCTGTAATCAACATGTACCATAAACAAGTGCATCAACCATGCACCAACCTGTAATTAGCCTGTACCATAAACAAGTACATCCAACCATGTACCAAGTATGTACCAATCATGTGTCAACTACTCATCAACTATGACTCCTCAATATATACCAACATCATCAACTATACACCTCATGTATGTGCCAACTCATCAACTACTTGTCTCAACCATGTACTCAACATGTTCCTTAACCAAAAGCCCTCATCAATTTCATCATCTAAATAGGATTTGCAGCTCTATAATATACTTGGTTTATATGATCACATTCCTTCAAAACTTCCTTAACTTTAAAAACAAGAGACTAGAATTTTCATCAAACTTTTCTTTAGTCTCATATGCCTAGTTTTGGATTAGTCAACAACCCTAGATTGAAGTAATCATAACTTTGAACCTGTAATGTATAAATATATGAAAGTGATATACAATGTTCTTCAGTGTGTTTTATGCAATTCCTCCAAGTGTCACTACTTGGAACCTCTCAGAAAAGGAGTTATAGCAAAAATGGCATACCTTGTTGAATTCTATCGTTTTCTAGAGAGCGAACTTGTAGAGCATACCCCACACAAAATATCTGATGAATTGATCTGAAAATATTACAAAACATACTATAGAATGCCCCCTAAATAAAATTTGGTCTCACTGAATTTGGATCTGTTAGGAAGAAGTTATGATGTTTTTACCCGAAACACCTGATTTTGACTAGTTTCAGGACTGTCCACAAACCCTATTTTCCATGGAGTGTAACTCCCAAAATACAATGAGCCACAAGATGATTTTTTTACCACAGATAATTGGATATGTTTTCTCACTTGCATATAAATTTCACAGTCTGAATCATTATAGAAAAAAATTTATAGCGAAAATGGTGAGATGGCCTGTTAATAACATAGCTTAGAAAGCACCATCAAAATAATTTATCCTTCCTTGCATTTCAGCCTTCTTTTCTTCACCTTCACTCAGAATTCTGGTTTATATATCCTTGGTTACCTCAGAAAAATATATATATTCAATATGTTCAAGTGTGATTCAAATGAGAGAGCCTTACCTCTTATTTATACTCTCCAAGTAGCTTCCTTAAAAACATCTTCTAGGTCATTGGACCCACTTTCCTTATTTTAGGGTTGGGTCCACTTCTAATTTCTCCATTAAATTTATTATTGAAATAATTTATTTTGTATTCACTTTGAATTATAATACACTCATCACTTCACTTTATTATTTACCTCTTAAAATCTCTTAAACCACTTTGATTACTTTGACCTTTTGGGGCTTCTAGATAACATATGAGGGTCCTCCAACTTCGTAAGGCCATAACTCTCAAACCGTGATGATTTTTGTGATGTTCTACATACCACCAGAAATGGCATGACATGTACTATCCATATATAATAGTATTATCTGAAAATATATCATAACTTGTACCGTTACCCATCAAACAAACTTGGGTCCATTACCCAAACCTGGGGTCTCCAACTTCTCATGGCCATAACTCTCTAACCGTGAGGAATTATGTGACGTTCCACATACCACAGGAAATGACATGAAAATCACTATCCATCTAGGGTATTTTCCCTAGAAAATTCACTTTCCTTCATCTCATTTTTCCATAATTAAGCATGGGTTCTCTTACTCCACAAAGCATCTTCTCGTGAGGGCTTTCACCATAAGGGGACCACTTTGGAGTTCATCCATATTTACTTCTTATCAACCATGACAACACAATAATGAGTCATATTTACATCAAACAATATTGGGTCCATTACCCAAACCTTTGTGCTACAGGGATTTCTTCAAGGGTTGACATCAATGACAACCAACCTTAATCAACATAAATCATGTGAATTCGAGAGATAATGACCCCACCAAAGTTTGACATGCTAGGTAGTACATATAGGTTACTCAATAGGGCCAAAGGCGTAAGAAAAGAATGCCACAACTCAAGAATGTGGTCAAGATGGAAGATGTTACCACCTCGGACACAAAATTAATCAAACCGACATGGGTTGAGGAAGAAACATAGAAAATGCAGCAAGGTGAAATAGGGAAAAGATTTAGGTCTTGGAAGGTTATTTCAAAACCTAACCCTGAGACACCTGTGAAGCCCGACGAAACAATGGGATCACGACAGTCCCTTAAATAAGAGGAAGTTTTGGTGGAGGATATCACTGACCGACCGAAGTCTAAAAGAGAAGAAGATGACATAGATGCAATAGAGGTAGTCCCATCTACTGTGAGATAGAAAACAAAGGCACTAGATGTCATGGATGTTACACTCCCACATATCCCATATGCAATGATTACTATGGATTATATGCTAGGGAAGGTACCAAAACTGAGGTACGTAGACCATGATGTGCGTGATGCAGACAAATTCCCAGATTTGGCTGAGGACACTTATTTAATAAACGCATGGGATTTTGGACCCCTCAAAAAACCCATAATGGATCCTGTGCACTGGATAAGGGGGCTCTATAACTCATGAATCATGAACCTACTAAATATACCACATTTTGGGCATGGTAAGAATGTCGGGCTCTGTATGAATCAACTAGTCGCCTACGTACATGGAGGCATCCTATGGATGGATAGGATGGTAAAGATAGATGTGCAACTGATTTCCAAAATCACATGACTCCCTACAATCAGCACACAACCAGAAGAATATTTGGATATCAAGGCATGCGAGAAAGAAATCATAGAGATGGTCAAAGCGTAGTTTGGAACCAGTCAGGGAAATAGAGGCATTTTCATCAAATACATCAATGACAATGTGAAAAAGTTCACCAACAAGCTTATGAATTGTGAATTATTAAGGAAATTATGAAAAGAAGAAATGCTAACAGGCGTTATTGCAATAGTCGTGTAGTGTAAGAAAAGGGTAATATTCAGCTGGGCCCCATACCTACTGAATTGATATTTGATAGAATGTAGAGATTCCCATGAGAATGGAACTGAGTTCCATTAATCATGGTTGATCATTTTGATAGCATTGGCAGGATCAAAGGATTCAAAATTATTTACATTCTTGGATAGGATGGGGAAATGCTATGTGACTAGATATGAGTCCCTGTGGCAGGCCAAGGATAACAAGATACAATAAGAAAATAACGCATTTTTTGAAATGTTGTTGGAAGACATAAAACAACGTACAACTAATGTGTGGTTTATACATATGGATGTATTCAAGGAGATATAAGGGATAACCAAGTTCAAGGCATCTAGGCACCACATGTGGATCCAAGCTGTAAGGGATCAAAGGAAGGCATGGCTAGAAATGCAGTACTGCATCACTAAAGAGGAAGTGGACTGGATAATTAAAGACTATCCTACATAGTGGCATTCATCAGTAACAATATCAACAATAATGACAATCATGGCACAATCCTCTAGGCCTAAGGACAAGGCTGAACCGGGCTCTTCATCAAGAACAAATAGCCCGACCGATAATACTAGAACAACTATAGTGCAAAATCAGCCAATCAGGAGTAGCATAGTACTGAAACGCCCAAGGAGAATATCAATAGTAGAAATGATAGGAATCTGACCGAAAACAAAAAATAAAGATACTTCACATGCTAGAGAAGAAAAAAACCTGGGTATAACAAGTGGGGCACATCCCTCACTAACAGTAACGAATCCCACATAGGAAAAAGAGGCACACACGAAAAGGAAATATGACATAAAGGAACCAGACATCACCCTGACAGAGGATGATGTGGGTCTAGTCATAGATAAGGTCCAATATAGGTTCTAAGAAGTGTTTGTCATTACGGAGGTGCAATGGGAAGAGATCATGGCCAAGGTCATATATTTCCATGAGAATATACAACAACTATGAATCCAAGTAGGATCACAAGCCACAACACAACAACATGAAAAGACACAACAACCACCTGTGTAGAAAGAAAGAGAAGAGATAGTGTTGTTTGTAGTCTAAGGTAGGGATAAATTTACGACCATGCATAAAATGATCAGATTGGATCAATAGACTGTGAAGAAACCCATGGGGATGTGGAACAATTGGATGTTTTCATGCCACAAATACCCACCAAGGAACTATATGGACTATAGGCCAGTGTCATGCAAGAAGTGCAGTCTAGCGCCTGCATGGATGAAACAAAGTTGGAGGTGGGTAGAGGAGTCGTTGAAATTCTATGAATAACATGCGACCAACTAGCCATGGAGAAAGAGGAGGAGAAAAACATGTAGATAAATTATAACAAGGATTAACATCATATTACAATCACATCCTAGACAATGCGCAAGCACTGGAGAGAAGAACAAAGGAGAATATCAACTTGATATCACAAACAATTGACCAATACAAGAAAGAAATTGTGGATCTCAAATAAATGCTCAACCCTATGACTCCTCTCGAGGTCTGAGAACAGAGAAAACATGAATCTTCACTCCAAATTGTTGATATGGATAAAGAAGTCGGGAAATTAGATGAGTTGTTCGACTAAACAACATAGATATGTCTTGTAAATACTTCACACACACCTAGGATTTATTTTTCCTAAGGTTTTCCCTATGCTTATTAGTCATTATTCAGTATCCTATAGTTTAGGGAGAACATTCCTCTAGGAGAGTATTATGTTTAGTTCACACTTTAGTTTGATCAATTGAGTGGAGTCTAGATTCCAGATTGGGATTATCACCATGGAATATTGGGATCGTGACTAGAAAATTCACATTTTCCTTGGGATCATCACCAAACTAGCACATTACTCATGATTCCTTGATCTCCTCCTCACTTCACTATGTTTCAGTTAGTTAACTAAAGACTGAGATTCTAGTTAACACAGACTAGGTGGTAGTTCACTCCCGTAACTTCCTGAGAGACTAGACTGGGTGGTCATTTACTCCCATAACTGTTGGTGTATGTCCAGATCACTCTAGAACACCACTATGGCACATTGGATTCTCCTCTAGTGCGCATTAGTTAAGTTATATAGAGTATATCATGTGTAAATTATCATTCATTCATTTGGTTAATGAGGATTTTTCCATTATGTCTCTCTTGCTTCTCTTTTCTTCTATTTTCTCTACAACTTTGTATGCTAATTCCCAGCTAGATATATTCTGTGCAATTTCAATGCATTTACATGGTATTATATCTGACATACTTCTAGGGAAAAGACACACCAAATTATTTTTGTACGTACGACAATTGAAGACACCGAAAAAATGGATACACCTTACAACTTCTTGGCATGGAAGGAGAAGATGAAAATGCATATTTGAAGTAGATGATTATATAGGTTAAGCATGAACATGGAGTAAGAACCAACATCAGCCATAAAAAATCCAAGTATCTAAATCGAATGGATGAAGCATTCAAAACAATTTGCAATCTCATTTCTCTTGAACTCCTCTTTCACATATCCTCCTATAAAACCCCCAATGAATCTTGGACCACCATGGAAGGGATTTTTGGAAAATAGGATGAGATGAGGGGACACATGTTCGAGGTGGAATTGATCACTGGATCCAAAAAAAATCGACCATCTCAAAGATTTCCTTACCAAATATAAGGATTTGTTGTCACAACTTAGGGCTTGTAGGGTTGATAAATCTAAGGAGGCGAAACAAATGGTTCTCACCATTCTCTCCAAAATTGGTCCAGAATACTCAGTGTTTGTATCCACATTTCATTCAGTTATATTTACCTCTGGAGCCACCTAGAATATTTTTTCTCTTGAGGACTTTATCGAGTCTCTAATACAAGACAAAAACAATCTCATCAACA
>WSFP011394571.1:0-27529 GCA_009831015.1 Picea engelmannii
CCCATCCTGGACCATTTTCCAAGCTGGAAAATGACTTTCATAAATCAATGATATATCCGAGCTCCCTCCCAACTTGGAGAGCCATGACTTCCCTTTCAGCTAAGGGAGTTATTTCCATGATCCCCAACTTGTCTCGTAAGTATGCAAACTTTATTCTAGACAGAGGCTTTGTCAGTATATCTATAGTATGCTCATCTGTGGGGATATACTGGATCTTCACTTCTCCTTCCTGGACTTTATCTCGAATAAAGTAGTATTTTATCTAAATGTGTTTCGACCATTCATAAAACACTGTGTGTTCCGATAGTCTTATACAACTCTGATTGTCACAGTATATTATGGTCGAATCTGGAACTTGATCAAATAATCTAGAAATCATCTTTCTCAACCATACTGCTTCTGTACATGCCTCACATGATGTGATATATTATGATTCTGTTGTGCTGAGTGTGACAAAATTTTGTTTCATGCAACCCCAAGATATCATAGCGGAGCCCAAGATGAAACACATCCCTGAAGTACTCCTTCTGTCTTTTGCACTTCCTACCCAATCTGACTCTGTGAATACATGAAGTTGTATATCGCTGGATGCGATATATCTTAAACCATATTTTAGTGTCCCATGAATATATCTTAGAAAATGCTTTGCAACTATCCAATGCTCATGTCTGGGTTCCACCTGGAACTAGCTTAGTGTGTTTATGACAAAGAAAATATTTGGTCGAGTATTTACTCAATACATCAATGACCCAATCAATTTTCGATATAGGGGTGGGTCAACTAGATCAGAATATGAGTCTCTTACTTTTATTATATCTGTGGTCATAGGAGTTTCCATGTATTTTCAATCCCTCATTCCAAAATTCTGAAGAATCTTCACTGCATACTTTCCTTGTCCAAGGAATACTTCACCACGCTTCTACCATACTTCTAGTCCCAAGTAATAGTGCATGAGAGCAAGATCTTTCATATCGAACTCATAGGCTAGTTTGTTTTTACACTGGATGATGAGAGACTCTTCACTTGTCAAGAATAAATCATCGACATATATTAGTAGAATCACAGGTGCATTGTTCACAACTTTGTAGTAAATATTTGGATCTACATGACTCTTGGAGAAACCAATTCTTATTAAGTAGTTGTCTATTCTGGAATACCAAGCTCTTGGAGCTTGCTTGAGTCCATAAAAAACTTTCTTTAGTCTGCAAACATGAGTGTCTATGGAGTGTACTTTAAATCCTTGAGGTTGTTTAATGTATACTTCTTCTTCGATTTCTCCATTGAGGAAACTTGTTTTTACATCCATTTGATGTAAACTCCATCCCATGGAAGTAGAAATATACATAATGGATCTAATAGAGGTATATCTGGAAACATGAGAAAATGTCTCGTCATAGCCTACTCCCTCATTCTAGGAGAAACCTCTAGCTACGAACCTTGCTTTATATTTTTCAACGCTTCTGTCTGCTGCATGTTTGATCTTATAGACCCATTTTGAAGTTACTACTAATTTTTCTTTAGGTCTAGACACAATTTCCCATACATCATTTTTCATGATGGACTGGTGTTCTTCTTTCATGGCTTCTTTCCATTGTTTCTTCCGAGCTTCCTCTTCAAATGTGGTGGGCTCTTCATTTAGAAACTTTTTCATACAAGCTGCATAGCTGGAGAATCTCTTGGGTTTTTTTCTTTTTCTGAAGGTGCCACTTAGGGTTTTGAGTATTTCTACTTCTTGTAGGGTAGCTTCAAGCCAATACGAACGTTTCTTGGTTTTGGGTATAGTGTCCGATTCAATAGTTTCACATGGTTGCATCAGATGATCAAGTTGTTTTGTTTCTTCATTCTAACTTTATGGAAGACATGTGATTTCTTCATTAGGCTCTTAATACTCTTGTTTTTCTATATTTTCTTCTATGGATTTCTTGAAAGCCATCTTTTCATTGAAGGTTACGTCTCTGTTGAGTTCAACCTTATCTTGTTTTGGGATATATATTCTATAGGCCTTGGATGATTCACTATATCCCATGAATATGCCCTTCTTTCCTGAGGGTTATAATTTCTGTCTTTTATCCTTGGGGATGTGAAAGTAAACATGGCATCCAAAGATTCTTAAGTGTTCCACATTAGGTTTCTTTCTCGAGAAGGCTTCTTCTGGAGTCATATCCTTCAATATGTGGTGAGGAATTCTGTTCTGAACATGTATTTTTGTCATGGCTGCTTCTCCCCACAGATACATAGATAAACCTTGATTGTTCAATAGTGCCTTCACAGTTTCTTCAATAGATATGTTCTTCCTTTCTGCTACACCATTTTGTTGAGGGTTATGAGGAACAATTAGCTCCCTCCTAACCCTTTCTTATTTTCAAAAGGAATCAAATTCCTTGGATGTATATTCTCCTCCATTATCTTTTCTTAAGGTCTTGATTTTCTTGTTTGTGAGGTTCTCTATTTCTACATTGAATTCTTGAAACTTGATGAAAACTTTGTCCTTTGTCTTCAAGAGATATAACCAAGCCTTTCTTGAGTAATCATATATGAATATTACATAGTAAAGAGAACCTCCTATATATTTGACTAGCATCGAAACTCAAACATTTGAATGTATTAGATCTAGGATTTCCTTAGATCTATTATTGTTGCTTGAGAATGGTTTCTTAACATTCTTACCAAGAGCACATCCTTTGCAAATTCCTCCATGTGTATACTGTAGTTCTGGTATTCCTTCAACCATATTTTTGAGGAAGGGTAATACTTGATAGTTGATATGAGCATACCTTCTATGCAAAATTTCTTTGGGATTGACTTCATCATGTATAAGGGCTTCATCATTTCATTCTAGTAGTCTGTATAGTCTTCCTTCACGGGTTCCAATAATTCTAGCATTCTCTATGATGGAGTCTCTAGGCCAAGATAATACTTTTACATCTACAAAGGCTATTATGTTTCCTTTGTCGTCTAGGCAAGATATGGATACATTATTCTTTTCTAAACCAAGTACATATAAGGCATTTCTCAAATGAACATTGTTACATGTTTTCAATTTGACGGAGGCTTGACCAATTCCTTCGACTAGGTAAGTGTTTTTGTCTCCAAGTTCTACCTTGTACGATGTCTTCTTTTCATTTAGATTAGAGACTCTGGCTTGGTCTCCTATCATATGCCTAGAATCTCCACTATCAATTATCCACATGTCATCTTCAAGAGTTCCTGTGAGCATTGAATAGTGTAGATGATTCATTTTTTCATTCATGATTTTTGTTGACTGATAACTGGTCAAGCTTTGACCCAAAATATCAATCTTGATGTTTTTTCCTTCTGAGAGTGCCAAGAGGTGCGCTGGACTAAGGCACACTAGAACATATTCTCCTTGAGTAAGGTATTCCATCATAAGGTGCTAGACAAGGGTTTTAGGGTTTCTGCAACTGCACCTGCTAGTAACCCTAGCGATAGTGCTTTAGTAAATGCACCTGCTAGAAACCTGTTGACGGGCGAAATTGACTGCTCGTCAACTGGAAGAGTGAATCCGGTCGGGGTTGTCTAATTAACCCAAGCCATTTGGATTAATTCACTCCGATGGGTTTAGCGGCTCCGTTGGCCGATCTAAGTCCTAAAGAAACCGAAAAAATAACTAAGGGAAATACAATAACCTAACAATTGCTAAAATCTATATGTACATTTAAATATATATAGGTACAATTTATTTAAATAGCATATGTATAATAATTCTATATACAATCTGTATAAATCACAAGTTTTAATCTAAACTCATGAAAATCAAATGTAATTTGGTTCCTTTAACAACAGTAATAAAGAAAGTGAAATACTATTTAATTTTTTTTTTTGGTTTATTTTCTTGGATGTATACATTCGTGAAATTAAATATTAAACTACTTAATAGAACATAAAATTATAGATAATGGAAATCATACCATATATATAAAACTTCTAAAATAAACAAGCAAACAAAATAAAATAACAGACTAACCTATTAATGCATCCGATGTCTGTTCGATAGAAAATATCCAGCCACCTTATTCGGGAAGTAAACCTACAACGGATATTAAGATTGTTCCGAACAAATGCGAAACGAATATGATGGAATTGAGTTATGATAATAAAACATACAATGGATACAGTCACAGTGGTCTTTATGATTTGCAAGTAATTACGATGAGATGAATCTTCTCATAAGAACTTGCATGTAAACATTCAATAGAAATTAGAGATAAATCTCCTAATTTAAACTGGATAGATGATCATTGTGTATTGTATCTGAAACATAAGATATGGACATCATATAAAAATTAATCATATCAACTTGCAATAAATCATGATGACAAAAGCAAACACCATCTATTATGAAATCGAAATAAACATAACTTGAATCAAAACATCATATAGAAAAGCTAAAGCTGTAACATGCATTCTGTTCCATTCAAGTCTATGATAAAACGCCCATACTCTTGCCCCAGGCCAAGATGATGCAATGTTTACAAAATGATATGTTTATATAGGTCTCAAGAAACATAACTATTTCCTGTTCATAAGATCAAATTGGTTTCAAAAATAAAGGGGGATGCAACCACCCCGATTTCACTAGATATCCAAAAACTAACAACAATCTAATTCTGTTTATTCAAAATACATAATAGATATGACTTGGAAATCTTAAAAGTGCCTCATATCATCTTTGAAATCATGGGCTCCTGAATTATCCTGAAAACAAAAGAAAATAGGAAGATCTCAGATATGTTTTCTGTCATCAAATCAAACAATTAGAATTTTCTTAACTGGCTACAGAATCTTGCGATTCTGTAGCTAGTTATAATAGCAAATGCAATCTCATTTTATTGAACAAATAAAAAGGCTAATCTTAATAATAAAAATAGTTTATTCAATCAAACCAAATAACCTAACTTAAGAATGGCACTAATCATGCTATATATAACAAAATCATACCTCTAATCATAAAATCAAATCGTATCATGAAACTTTGGAGTTAACAATAGTTGTAGCTGCCTCTACGTTTTTAAAAATCACATGACCTGTGGTTTTCAAATGCTTCTCCTTCCCTTGGATGATGGATTCAAGCCTGTTGTTTTCATTTGTTAACATATCAACTTGGTCTTTTAAAAAATTGACCCATGACTGTAGAAATGAGACATTAGTATAGTATCTGTCGATCCATGATAGACACACATTGCATTGTGACTGTAAGGAGTTTGCATTAGAACGAACAACATTACGGGTTGAAGAATCCTCCATACGGATAACAGATTTATCGCAGAGCTGGATACCAGGAAACTCTGGGTTTTCTTTTAGACAAGGAGGCAAATTATCGACAAAGTTATAGGGTTGGTCAGGGTATAGCCCGAATGACAGAGGGTCTTCTTCTGCAAGGAATTTGTCAATTTCAGAGTCTGATCTTTCGTTAACCTCAATCATGCTAATGGCATATGCATGAGAATTTGTCTTATTTCGAAGACTTCGAGAAATTAGCCAACCAGCTCTTTTGTTTTTGAAATTGACATCAACATTACCTTTTAACTTCTTTCCTATAGGTTTCTTCACAATTTTAATACAATCCTTTGGATGTATAACCAGTTGACTGTCCTATTGAATGACATTAGGGTAGCTCGAGGGTTCACTGTTAGGGGAAAAATCACAAGCCTGGGGAGGTGGAAGAGAGGCTGTCGGGTTCACAAGGGTTTCCTCAACGACTGGCTTATCCACTTCTCCCAATTCAGGGTTACCAAAACCATTTCGCATAATAAACAAATCCAAATAGTCATTTTGCAACTCTAACTGATGCATGAGGATGATTTTAATCAAGCCATGATGAAAAAGACTTGAGTCTGACCTCTATTTCTTAAATCTTTTCCCCATTTTATATAGACTTATGAGTAGGTAATATGGCATATTCAACGGAAAACCAATAAAACTCATAAGCATGCATAAATGATATAGAAAAACCAGTCTGAACCGTCCCTCACATGTGATAAATTGCTTCACTACATAGAGTAAATCATGCCACCGAGTTTTTAGGAACGAAATTGGTATACCTCTATCACAACTGGCTATTTTTCGCGATGTAAATAGTAGGATCCAAGGGACTTCCTCCACTTTTGTGTTTTTAAACCATTTCTGACCAACCACTGGCAATCCTGTGGCTTGACTTAGGAAATCTTCAGTTACTTCCAATTGCACATCACAAACTTTTTCCCTACAACCATCAAAGGTTAAGGTGAACTCCTTAGCGACCTGAAGATTAAAACCCTGAAACTTTTTGATGAAAATATGCCAACCAGTCCTTTCCAAATCCTCCCTAACATTATCATATGAGAGAAAGGTTTGGATACCATTCAGTTCAACCCTTACCAATGGAGCCATACTATATGGGAGGGTAATCAACACATAGCATACAGGTAGGGTTTGCAAAAATGAAACAGAGCCATAGCCCCGAGCCTAACAATACATGCTGTAATGACTCAAACGATGGGAAGAGTGTTAATAAAAACACGTGTGAAGAGTTTTGTGAAACCTGAGACCATACTAAGAAGTAATGGCAATATGTACATCGTATGCCACCTTGGTATTGAGTACAAGCTAGGACCAATGTGCTCAAAACAACATAAGTGCACACATCATGGTTTGATTGCAAAGTTGGGTAAGTTTACAAAAATCGAATAGTCAAAAGTTTCATGAAAGAAATGTGATAAAAAATCAAACCAAAATCAATACAAAAAATCGAATGGTGGGGGTCTTTTGTTTGTTAAAATTATTAATCTCTTAGGCATGCTTAGAGTTGACAGGGTCAAAAACAAAACAGGGTAATATCTTCATGGCAAGGAATCAAACTCCATGACAAATTAAATAAACCATTGGCCTTCAATGAAACTTTAAAACAAAATGGTAATTATAGTCACAAGTTTTCATGCTTTCAGTCTTGAAAACGTAGAATGAATAGACAACAAGTTAAAAGTGACGATTTACAACTGTCATTTAGGAAACTGCTCATGAAGAGTAATAAAATTTCAAGATCCTGTGTAGGCATCTATGCAGATTATTTAATAAAAATAACAATTATATTATTGCTGCCAACAAAAACCTAGAGGAATTTCTTCAATGATCTTGATAACTTTATGTCTTAGATTCCTTCTAGTGGTTAGACTGAATGAAGGAGGCGTGGGACCATAACCTGTTAGTAATTTAGGTGTGCTCATTTAACCATAGACAATATAACAATATTGTCACCCAACCATAGGCACTAATGCCACCCCTGAGCACCTTGACCTTGACAGGGAGAATAATTATGGTAGAAAACCAATAGCCAACCAAGGCTAATGCGCCAAGAAAATATAACCAAAACTGATCAGAGAGTCCAACCCTGAAAAACCAAAAATGCATATTTCATAATTGCGGCAACAACTGCTCCCCAGACTTGCGCACTACTGGATTTCTACAGTGCGCACAAGTGTATTTCTACAATTCTGAGAAATTTGGCTAAAATGAAGACTGGCGTCCTATATTTATACTACTTTTTCTAGGTTGTCTGGGCCGACTTATCTTTCTGGGTGCTAAATACTTAATATATAATATTTTCCTTAACCGACTTCTCTTCTATGGTTATATCCAAGTTTTTTTTTTCTTTCTTCCAGAATATTCTAATCTCGTCAATGGTCACAAATGGAGGTTAATACCTCCCGCAGCTACCATAATATCAACACTATAATAAACAATTCCTTCCCAATCTGCATCTTTGTATGCAACTAGAGATAGATCATTCCCTTTTGGATACCACAATCCATAGTATTCTATTGCTTTCAGATATATGAATATTCTATTTACTGCCATAACACGTGTTTCCTTTGGTGCTAATTGAAATATTGCAACTTGTCCAATTGCTTGCATCACATATGGTCTCGATGTTATCACATAGAGTAAACTATCAATCATTGATCTGTAGAGTCTTTGATATGCATCCTTGGATTTATCATCTTTGCTCAATTTGCAACTAGTTTGCATGGGAGTACTTATGGGCTTGCAATCTACCATTCCAAAATTCTTTAGTATTTATTTTATATACTTGGTATGGGAGATGGAAATACCTTTATCTTGTTGACATATGCAAAGTCCCAAAAAGAAATACAACTCACCAAGTAATGACATTTCAAATTCATTATGCATGTCTTTATAAAATTTCTAACTCATCCTATCATCATCACTTCCAAAAATAATGTCTTCAATGTAAACTTCAATGATCAATATACTATCTTGATTTTCCTTTATGTAGGGATTTTTGTTTGCATTTCCTTTCCTGAACCCTTGTTGTTGTAGATACCTGTCCAATCTTGAATACCATGCTCTAGGGGATTGTTTGAGTCCATACAATGCCTTCTTCAATTTGCAAATATAATCTTCCTTTTATGACAGTAGAAACCCTTTTGGCTATTCGATGTAGACTTCTTCTTTTAGTTACCCATTTAGGAAAGATGATTTTACATCCATATGATATACTTTGATTTTCTTAGAACATGCATAAGCCAACATCAATCTAACTGCTTCTATTTCGGCAATTGGGGCAAAATTTTCTTCAAAATCTATTCCTTCAATCTGAGCATATCCCTTTCATACTAACCTTTCTTTATTCCTAGTTACCTGTCCATCCATGTTCAACTTGTTTTTGAATACCAATTTTGTGCCAATCACGTTCTTATTCTTAGGTCTTGGAACACGTTCCCATGTTTCATTCTTCTCTAACTAATCCAATTCTTCTTCCATAGCTTTGATCCAATATTTTTCAGTGATGGCTTCTTCAAAATTGTTGGGTTCAATTGTGGAAAATGGTTCTAGATGTCTTTGTTCTGGTGAACATAATTTTATTCAAATTTTAATTCATGCATATTTATTCCTAATGATCTGTTCTAGTGGATGATTTTTCTGCACTCATTGACTATGAGTTTTGGGAGATATATGAATATTTTGTTGGTCATATTCCTCTTGCTCTACTTCTGGCTTCTCTTCTTCTTCTTTTACTTCAACTTTCAAATCATCTTCTCCTTCGTGCTCTAGTGAGTGTTTTCTTTCTTCTTTGGGATTTCGTACAATTGTCTTGTCAATGTGTACATTGATTTTTTCCACTATCCTATTGAGTTTCAGATTGAAACATATGCATTCCTTTCTCTTGATTGAGTACCTGAAAAAATATTCCTTTGTCAACTCGGGAGTCAAATTTTCCAATCCCGCCTCCTTCTCTTTTGGTATAACACTTGCTTCAAAATACTCTAAAATGCTTCACATTTTTTGGTCTTCCTTTATATATCTCATAGGGAGTCTTATATCTATTACTTATAAGCATTCATTTGTTCAGAATATGAACTGTTGTATGTACTTCCTATGCCCAAAAGATGTCACCCAACTTGGAATATTTTAACATGGTTCTAGTCATTTCCTATATTGTTCTGTTCTTTCTTCCAGTGACTCCATTTTGTTGAGGTGTCTTGGATACTGAGAATTTCCTTTTTATTACATGTTTGCCACAAAAATACATGAATTCTTTTGATGTAATATCTCCACCATTGTCTGATCTCAAACATTTTTATTTTCAAAATCAAGTCTATCTTTGTTTCAACCATCTCTTTGTATATCTTGAAGTGTTCGAATGCCTCTGAATTCTTCTCTAGAAAACAAACTACAATCATTCATATGTAGTCACCAATTAGTAGCATAGAGTATTCTTCACCATTTAATCCCTTTGTTCACATTGGTCCACATAGATCAGTATGTACAATATCCAATGGTTTTTTCATTGAGCACTCCTTTGATTTTAACTTGGTACTGGTCTATTTTCCCTATAGACAATGCTTATATAGAGTATTCATTGGCTTTGAAATTTCATGAATTTATTTTACTACTTCCTTTCTGTTGATTTTGACAAGATTGCCAAAGTTCATGTGACCCATTCTTCTGTTCCAGTGCCAACTGTCATTTTTCTTTCCTAATAAACAACTTTCTTTTCCAATTTCATTCAAAACATATATGTTGTTAGGAGTCCTTATCGTTGTCGCCACTAAATTTATTGATCCTTCTTTCCTAATTTCACATTTATCTGAGTTGAACTGAGGTGTGCATCCTTGATCGCACATTTGACTTACACTCAACATATTGTGTTTCATATCTTCGAACAATAGAACATTTTCTTCCATGGAATTTTTGCTTCCAAACTTAACTATGCCTCTACCTATAATTTTAGCTGAATGATTATTTCCAAATGAAACTGATCCATATCTTTATTTCTTCAGAGTTAGAAACATGTTCCTATCACCTGTCATATGCTTTGAACAACCATTGTCAACATACCAATCACTTTTTCTATGTTGAGCTTGTATAGCAAGCAGAAATTGATTCATCTTTCTTTTCGATATCTCTTTTGGTTCTGATATATATTTGTTAATGTTCTTCTTTGGTTCCCTAGGTGGAATAGTCAATCTACAATTCTTCGCTATGTGTCCAAAATTGTTGCATTTTTAGCATTATAATTCATTTCTCAATGAGCCAAAACTATTTTGGTTTGTACTGTATGCTTCATAATATATTTTGGGATAACTATTATTTAAGTATCCTGCATAGTTGCTTCTGTTATTGACATAGGCTCTACAGTTTACAACTTTATGTCCAAAATTAGCACAATTAAAGCAATGACCATAATAGAACCATTGATACTTGGGAGTATATTATCTTCTTTGCAATGCACTCCTTCTGAATTTGTCTTCTTGAGTCTTCTTTATTTATGGAATATCCTTCTTTGGGGGCTTTCATTCTTCCTTATTGAAATAATCTCTAACAATCTTTGCATGGATTCTTTGTTTTTTATTCTTGTTATATTGTCTTGGAGCTCGATCCTTTCTCATTTTGTACTCGATTGTATCCTAGTCTAGATCTGCCATTTGATGGTCTTTGACTGCTGATGATTTGATCCAATATTCTGGTGCCTTCTACTACATATATTTCTTTTGAATACCTTTCCTTAAAGAGAATATTTATGCTTCCAAGCTTCCAATCGTTTTCTCCTTTTCTTCTAACTGACTTCTAAGTACTTCCTCAATTCTTTTGTTTTCTTATATTTGAATTTTTAGACTCACGAGAATCTGATTGATTTCTTCAGAGTTGGAATTATGAGATCCCTATTTCATTTTTAACTCTTCCTTGAGTGACTTGTTTTTCTTTCTTTATTTTCTAAGTTCTTCTAATGCACTGATTATCTCTACCATGAGATCGAATTCTCCTTCTTCTTTGGAATCATATTCTACTTCCATGAGGAGTACTCTTTATGAATAGTTTTCACTATCATTATCCTCCTCATCTGATGAGGAACTGCCCTCCTTTGAGTATAAACTTTTCTTGAAGAATTTCTTTTGTTTCTTCTCTTATTTCCATTTTGATATTTATTTTCCCTTTTATAAGCTTCTTCTTCATCACTATGTTTATTATTATGAGGACATTTAGAAGAAAAATGACCAATACCACCACAATCAAAACAATTCAATGGAAGCATACATTTATACTTGTTGGTTCATTTCTTTAATTTCCTTACGAAGTTATCCATCTCTTCATATTCATCTGAATCATCACTATAGCTGCAACTTGGTTTTGAATTTTTCTTGTTCTTCTTATTTGTCTTATTGGATGCCTTGAAAGAATCTTCCTTCATGACTGGGTTCTCCCGTTCGGTTATCATTTCATAGGTTGTAAATATTCCATATAGATCATCTATTCTCAATGTACATAGATCTTCTCTTTCTTCTAGGGTTGATATTTTAGGATAAAACCTCATAGGAAGAGACCTCAATACCTTTTGAACAACCATCGATTCATCAACTTATACTCACAATCCCTTAATAGTGTTAACTATTTCAGCAACTCGCAGAAAGTAAGCTACAATGTATTCATATTCCTTAATCTTCAATTGTTCAAACTTATCTATAAAGATTTGAATCTTAGCTCCCTTAACTTTGGCATCTCCTTCATAAATATTTTGGAGTTTATCCCAATGATACTTTGCACTATCACAATGCATAACCTTGACAAATAATGAATCAACTAGACTGCTCATAATGGTACCTTTATCCTTTGAGTTGTTTTTGCTGAGTTTCTTTCCATCTCTGTCGGTTGGGGGAGTGGTTGGTGATTTATACCCATCTACTACTGATTTCTAAACAACAAATCCCCGTGCTTATAAAAGGGTTTTCATCCTTTTATTCTAGAAGGTATAGTTCTGACCGAAAAACACTGGTGCTCCAATATTAATGTATTCCATGATCTCCTTCTTGTTATAAAACATTTTTTCTCACTCCATGCAGCTTACTTGGATGGCCTTCCATTTCCCTCTGTAGACTTGAAGTCCCATTTTTGTTCACTTCAGAGAAAAAATGAACATTTTTGTACATATATGCACCCTATCAATTATACAACAAGCGTACATCGGTTTTGGTGCTAAAAAATTAAAAATTATGTCGGGTTTCCATGCCATGTCACGAGATCCATGATCCTTGACCTTCCATATACTGGAAACACTCTGACTCATTCCTCCAGTTCCATTTGGAGGCTATAAATTGAGCCATATCCAAGCCTAATAAACAATTCAACTTTGAGAGAAAAGACATTGTGGAGAAATTTCACTTCATATTGAGTCTGCATCCCTTTGTCCTTGAAAGTATGAACTTCTTATGTTCATCCCCCAAGCTCTTCCTACTTTGTGATGGAGAACCTCATTGAATCCTATGTATGAGATTTCCTTTGTGGAGGATTGAAGTGGTGGAGGCCCAACTGGAGGGACTTAGTTTCTCGGTTCTGATATGTGTCGTTACAAAAGTTTGTCACCTATGTACTTCTGTTGATTATTTTAATAAAAATACTATTTTCTCGTCCAATTGATATCTTGAAAATATTTGAATTACTATTCCATGGGCATATTTTTCATCTATGTTAATGGATTATGCTAATTTATATGTTGACATCATATATTATCACCATAAGCTTGTGTATATTTTTTTTTAGGACAAGTTGCAGGTATAAATATTTGGGACGAGTTCTTAATGGTTGTCTTCTTCGAATTTTCGGATGAGGTAGGATTTTAGCCTTATCTTGTTAGCATTTCATTTATATAGCATATTTGAGATTATAGTTGATTTCTGGGTGTCGTTCTGTCTATTGTGGTTTACCCCTAGCCATAGAGAGTTTTTCCTTGTAACAAAATTGGTGACTTTGTTGGGGAGATATCTTGTTTTGGGTTGTTGAGTGTTTTTATCCTTGATTTTCTCTTTGTTTACCTGATTTCCCTTGTCGCATGTTGCTTGACAACCTGTATTTTGTTTTTCATCTGAGTCTCTTGGCTTAACCCTTTCCGTGGAAGTGTTTTTCTTGTTATACATGGTTTTTTCCTTGACAGACACATACATACGCAAGTTGTCTTCCTTTAGGGAGCATATATACACTCTTCTTGTTCAAACAGTCATGTACATCATCTCTTAAATCTTTCTGGATTATTTTGGTGTTTGTTGGGTGATATTTTTTGGTTTTCGAGTCTTCTTGGGTCCCTATTCTGACTATTAAGTGTCTACAGAGTGATAGGAAGCCTTTTTATTGTTGAATTTTTGGGCGAACTCCTTTCTTGTCATTTTTTTTCATTGGTTTTCCTTGTATATTGGTATGAGTATTCTCTTCTTGGTATCCTTCTTGGATTATATCTTTTTTCTTGTAGTAGGGCCTTCCCGTGAGGTTGTTATTTAGTCCTTGCATTTTCTTTTCATTATATCGAAAAAAAAATAATGCTTACTTGCATTGTAAGTATGGAATTTTCACTTTTGATTACTTTTCATTGATTTTGACACATTTGGAAATATTTCACTTCATTGAAATTGTAGAGATTGCATTGGAAAAATTGGATTTTGAAGCATACCATCTCTTTGAAAATCAAGACTAGTACTTAGCAGTGTTTTTATATTTGCTTCTTTTTATATGTTTATTCCACACCTCTTGAGTAAGTAGAAGCCATTAAAATTAATGATGATTAATTAAAATTGACTAGAAACAATTTTATTTTTTAGGGTACACAAACAATTTTATTTTTTATGTGTCTGACCAGGGAGTGGTGAAACCCATTTTGCAATTGGTGATGTTAGGAGGCTCCTCTCACATCAGAGTTAAGTATGAGGTTGCACAAAGTTGGTTGGAGAGATATCCCTCTAATACCTTCCTAGCATCAGAGATATTTCTAGGGTTCTATTTGTATTTGGGTGTCTTGCTAGTACCTTTACCTCCGTGAGAGGTAGTGCTTTCTAGATTTAGAGCTTTGCTACCTTTCCCATATGGTGGACTAGACTTGTGACTAATTGCATGTGCATTGTTTATATCATGGTGACTCTAGTTTCTTGACATAGGTAGCCACATAGGTTACTTGCAAGGGTTATTTTGCAAGTACCTTGAGTCAGATAGGGATTGGAAAACACACAGACTTTATGGAGGATTACCTTTATGGGGGGGTATGAACAACTATGTTGTTAAGCCTATGAGGGTCCTTATAACTAATTTTGATACCTCCACTCTATTTTTGAAGAGTCTCAGGGACCTCTTGGGAGAGGCATACCTACTTTAGTTCATAAGGCCCCTTTCAACCATTATATCCTGTTTGTGTGCATTGGCCTTTTCCTTTATTTTGGTGTTCTCTCTGATTATTAGTTGGACTTAGGATTTTGTATTGTATGTCAAGTTATGAGTCATTGTGGAGCAATACCAACCTCCTCTCCAATCTCTTCGTTTGTTGAAGTTACCACTGCATCTTGATCCTTTACCAAAGTCGCCTTCTAAAAGGTGTAGAGTTAATAAGCATGGTACATATATCTCCACCTCCCAGACTTGTGATCATCCAACTATGAGTATTGATTAAGATATGAACATCTCAAGAAGTCCTTCAAATCCCTTATCTTATGTGATTAGTGGGATCCCCTCGACTCCCTCATCCTCAACGACGTGGGTGAGAGAGGCTCCCTCATATAGTGCTTACCAACCTGCGAGATATACTTGGCCCAGGAGAACAAACCATTTTGGATTTATTTTTGGTATGCCGAATCATGATTCTCATTCATAAACTTCAGCCTCTAATCACTTTTCTTTTGGTATGCCCGACGTTACGTCACAACTCTCATCCTCCATTTCAACAACTAACGTGATTCCTAGTTTTTTGTCTGGGGGCATGACATCTCCTTATGTTCCTTTATAATTTGGTGGAGGTCATATTCCCCAAGTGAATCCTACAATTGGAGGTTTGAATCCTCATTACTCTGGGCCTAATACTAGCTTCAGTACTCTCGGATGGAGTTCTCAAATGGATTATCAATTTACTTCTTACATTTTGTCCTGCATTCTCTCTTCCTCCAAACTGATTCCAACAAACAAATTTATTATGGTGAATCCCCCTTTGTCCTCTGGTGTTCCATCAGGAGGGAGTCAGTTTCATAGTATGGGAAACCCCCGACACAAATTTCCTTAGTATGGGGGAAATGTATATAATCCTTATCATGCTTCTTCCACAGGTATGGTTCTCTTACAACCTTTCATGAATCAGTTTGGAGGAGGATAATATCCTACGATATAGGACCATGGTATATACCAGAACCCTAGATGGTCTGAAATCCCTCAGCCCCAATCTTTCTCGGGAGTATGGGATCAGATGCCACAACCCCGAATCCCTTTGATGGTCACGCTAAATATTCCATATATGTAAAAGTTAATGAATGGCACTATGCATCATGATCTATCATGGCCCCTCGTCCCCACCAATATTCCTTCAGAAATTCCAAAATTTGAGGGAAATACTCGTGAGGAATGAGGTGATCATGTGACTAATTTTCATCTATGGTCCTCATATAACTCTCTGAATTATGATTCTATTCATTTGAGGATATTTCAATGCACCCTCATGGGGGTTTTCATGAAATGGTACATTGATATACCTAGGGAAACATATAGAACTTTCAATCATATGGTATTGGTTTTTCTCAATCACTTCCAATTACTAATTCATTACGATGTCGACCTAGAAATATTTTTGACCCTTCACCAAGATAAGGCGACACATATCTATGATCATATCCAAGAGTGGCATAGATGGAAGAGGTTGATTAAATCCTACATTCCTCTAGATTTGTTTTTGGAATGGTTCCTTAAGTATTTATTTCCTTACATTTCGAAGGATGTCTCTACATCCAGAGTAACATTTGAGGAAGAAGACATATTCAAATCCCAACAATTGGACCATATATATGATCAATCTAGGATGATTTATGAAATTCTCCCTGATGCACCATGGTCAAATTACTATCCTAGAAAAAATATCAGGCCTCATGTTGATGGCATCATAGGCTCCACAAATTCTAAGACTACAGACTTGGTGACAAACCAGTTGAAATATTTGTCTCTAAGTCAGTCTGTAGCAGGACAAGATTTAGATTCATCCTCCACCACCACCCAGTCGATGGACGTGCATTATTTACAGTCGTCGTCTAACCCGAATGGTAACTAGCAACTAGGAGGGACTAAGAAGAAAGGACAAGGTAATAATTGTAAGGGTGGGGAAAATAATAAATCCAAGGATGTCAATAGTAATGATAAGTCGAATAATAATGATGGTGAGGGAAAGAAAGAGAAGCGAAAGGTGAAGTTTCGCTATAAAATTTGTAAATATGATCAACATACCCACTTGTGCCCCAAAATAAAGAAATCCTCGAGGCTCTTATCGCAGCCGTCCGCTATGCTGAAAAATTTGTTTCCACATAATCAACATATGGCCTTAGGGACCTCCAACACTAGACAAGTGTTGAGTGGGAGTCCAAACCAATCAACACATGAAGGTGTCCATCTATGTGTCAATATGGTTAAGTATCAGATTGATGTAGCCACTCGATCTCGTGATTACGATTCTTCACAGGTTGTTATAGGTATAGAGCTTCCTCCTCCCATAGAAACACCTTTCATATTGATAAGCCAGAACCCTCAAATTGTATTCTGAAAGTATTACTAAAGCACTCTACCCACAATCCTAATGCCAAATATTCCCTAAAATATTTGATTGTCGAAGATATGGGCCAAACCCCATGTGCGATGTCGGCTTTGGACATGATCCAAATGTGTCCTTCATAAAGGAATGCCTTTTTATTTGAATTAGGATCTCTATAACCATGTAGCTCAAAGGTTATCAAGTTTGATGTCACAAATGTTAAGCCTCACTTACCTTACCATGTGTCCTTTCAAATCCATGTGGAGTACACTAAAATTACCATCAAACATACTGTAATTGATGAAGGTGTTGTGACATGCATAAAGCACCTAACCTGTTGGAAATCCATTGGCTCTCCGACCCTGTCTCAATCTATGAATATGTTGACAACATTTGATGGGTGTTCATTTCGACCCCATAGGATCCTTCTTGCTCTTCTAGTCTAGCTAAGTGGAAAGACTGTGTAGGTTGATGTTGAGGTGGTTGATGTGCTTCTTGACTACAATTTACTACTAGGGTGTAATTGGACTTATGCCATGACAACCATCATGTCATAAGTTTTCTACACTTTATGTTTTCCTCATGAAGGGAAGATAGTGACGATTGATTAGTTTTCCTTTGTGCACGCTATTCATAGTGCATCGGTTGGACCTTCAGTCCCTGTGATTGATAATTCTCAGCATGAAACTGAGGTTGTTGGTGTCAAGATGTATTCCTCCTTGATGGGTATTTTTGATTTCATGGCACCAATTCACCATATTCATGCCATTTCAAGTGAGTCTTCATCATTGATGAGGTTCGTTATTTTCCGTACTTTATATTTCAATGAACCTTGGACCCTACCTTCCCCGAATATGTTGTACAAAGGTTAGTTTCACATTGGGATGGAAATTCCATTTTTCAGTAGCAGAAGTTTCGTATCAGGATATTCTAGATGCTACTGCTGACCCAGATCCTTTATCCTCGTGGACGAAGGAGGTGGATCCTATTTTAGAGCCCATATGGGTCGCTCAATCATATTTTTCACATTATTTCCTCAATGATACTTTACCTTCCGATGAAACCATCCTAGAGGCCATGTTTGGTCCTGATAGGCCTTGGGATGATATGTATCATCGATCCTATTTTCTCCTGGAGATTGTTAAGATAAAATGGGATGACTTAAGATCTACCTTGAGCAAGATGGTCGGTCACGTCATGGTTCCATTAGATATGGATGGTATTTATTATGAAGGAAACATGGAAAATATTTCTCCTACCATCGCGATCGACATCTCTCATACCCCTAGTAAAATTAAGAACGTATATATCGATGAAGATTGTTTGCCTAAAGAAATTCATATCTACATCGATATATTCAAGGAATTATGATATGTATTCACTTGGTCATATGAAGAGATGTCATGGATCGACCCCATAATTTTCAAGCATGCAATTAAAACCTATCTATATGTTAAACCTATTCGGTAATGTCTTAGAGTTGTTAATATATTAAGGCATAAGTAGAGAAGATGCTTAATGCTGGTTTCATCTACTCGGTTCCCTTGACTGAATTGGTGTCTAATCTCGCTCCCGTAGAAAAAAATCAAGGAACCATCCGTGTGTGTATGGATTCTAGAGACTTGAACAAGGCCTATCCTAAAGATAACTTCCCTACTCCTTTCATTGACCAGATTCTTGACGAGTGTGTGGGAAGCGAAGTCTTTTCCTTTATGGACAAATTTTCAGGGTATAATCAAATTCAGATCAAACCCGAGGGACAATACAATACGCTGTTTATTTGTCCTTGGGGTACCTTTTCATACTTGAAAATTCCTTTCGGACTTAAAAACAATGGAGAGACCTTCCAATGTGACATGACCTTTGGATTTCACGATCTTAAGCATATCATCGAAGATTATTTAGATGATCTCGTTGCTCACTTTTGTAAGAGAGTATATCACTCCACTCACCTTTGACTAGTATTTGAGAGATGCCGTTATTATTGCATTCAGTTGAACCCTCACAAATGCATCTTCTGCGTTAGCTCTGGTCATCTTTTAGGATTCATATTTTTTGAGCATGGGATCATGGTGGATCCTATGAAGGTTGAGGCAATACTTTGATTTCCTCCATCGCACAACATTTGACAACTTCAAGGTTTACAGGGGAAGGATAAATTCCTATGTCATTTCATAGTGAACTATGCCAATTTAACTAAATGTTTCATGCATTTGTGGAAGAAGGACACTTTGTTTATATGGGGGCCCATGAATTCTTCAATGCTCTTAAGAAAGATTTGGTATTGACACCTTTATTGATGCCTCCAAACTACAATAGAGACTATTTTCTTTATATCGTCGCATCTGAAGGGATGGTTGGTATGGTACTGGTTTAGGAGGATGATGAGATCCATGATCACATTGTCTACTATCTCAGTCGAAACCTAGTTGGTCCTGAACTTAAATACTCTCACGTAGAGAAGATATCCTTGGTCGTCGTACATGTGGTTCAGATATTACGACATTATATATTACTTTGCAAAACTAGTGTGGTTGTGGATATCAATCCATTTCAATACGTCTTTACTAGAAATATCATAGGGGGAAATTACAATAAGTGGATTGTTATTTTTCAAGAATTTGATCTCGATTTATCTTCTGTGAAATCTAAGAAATCGCTAGTTTTTTTTTGAATTTATGTCAGACTTCTCTTGACTATATGAGGACATTTTTCATGACAATTCATTTGCAGATGAATAGATTTTCCTTATCTCATATTCATACCCCTGGTATGGAGACATTTTGATCTACCTTCAAACCTTGAAGCTACCCCAACATCTGTCGAGAGACAATCAACGATGTATATGTCATTAGACCAATAACTACCTTATTATCAATGACACTTTGTATCATCAAGGGGTGTATAGTATATTATGTCATTGCTTGAATCATGAGGAAGATGAAGTTGTTCTCAATGACTATCATAGTGGGGCATCTAGTGGTAATTTATACGGGCTCGTGACATCCCAAAATATATTGTGAGCCATTTATTTTTTTCCTTCAATTTTTAAATATTGTGTTGGAGTGGTCAAGAAGTGTCACCCTTGTTAGGTGTTCACTCAGAAAATGCACTTGCACCCATCTCCTCTTCACCCAGTGTCCCTTCACCAAGTGGGGGGTGGATTTTATGGACTGCAACCCAGCCTTATCTAGGGGTCACCATCATATTATCATGGTTGTGGATTATTTTAATAAATGGGAAGAGGCCATGCTTACTGTTAAATATGATGGTAAGACTACAACATTCTTTGTGTTCAACCAGATTATAGCCTGGTTCATAATCCCAAAAGAGATTGTCATTGATCATGGAAGTCACTTTCAGAATGAAATGATGAAAGAGTTAGCATCAAAACTAGGGTTTAAGAATGGTCATTCTTCCCCTTACTATCCCAAGGAAAATGGAAAAGTAGAGGCGGTGAATAAATCTCTCAAGACCATTTTTCAAAAAACTGTCAGTGAGAGTAAATCTGACTGGCATATCATGCTTTACCCTAGACTTTTGGCATACTGAACCACAGTAAATACTTCCATTGGTTTCTCTCCTTTTTATTTAGTACATGGCATGGAGTCGATTCTTTTGATTGAATGAAAAATCCCTTCCCTTAAATGGGCAATTGAGCTCCTACCTGACACATCCAATATTGAAGAACGACTTGTGCACCTGGAGCACCTCGATGAGCAGCGTCGATACGACTCTATGACTATCTAAGCAAATAAATGATGTGTTAAGGTTCAATATGATAATTCTATCTGTTCCCGACAGTACACTGAGGGTGACTTGGTTCTCCTTTATGACCAAGCTAAAGAACCATTGGGGGCAGGTAAGTTCAACCCCATGTGGCACGGTCCTTATATCATTTGACATGTCTTAGAGAAAGGATCCTATGGATTATAATATTATGAGGGGAATATTTTGGAGGAGCGTAGAAATGGGCTCTACCTTAAAGGGTATTAATCTTGATACCTCAAACTCGAGCATGACCTTTGCATACTAGTGTATCTTAATGTATATATCGATTTTTATTTTCTTTGCGTCATCGAATTTCTTATCGATTTTTCCCTTGGTTGGAAGATTTCAATGGAATATTCAGTTTACTTAGGATTTATGAATGATTCCAGTCATCATATGTGGAACATGGATTCCGCCGATTGGGTCATTTACTCACCCAAGGGTCAACTGGTGTCTTCAGGTGGCGTTCATCTGGAGAAACCAATGAATAATGTGGCTGGGTATAACGTTGTTATAGATATATTACGTGATTCCATTTCACATGGTGTTCAATATTCATAAGTTCTCCTGGACTCCTAGTTAGTTGTATGTCAGTTGAACAATAGTTATCATGTGATATATCCTACTCTACTTTGACGATTCCTACAGATACGACTTTTGGAACAAAACTTTGATTTTCTTACTTATAATCACATCCCTAGAAGTTCTAATCAAGTATTCAATGCATATAATAATTACAATTTAGATTGGAATTTGTCACATAACTAAGTAAATAAAACACATTCATAAATTTACACATTGTCACATACATAAGTAAATATGAATACCAATTTTTTTATATTCCATCCTTCCAAGTCCAAAAAATATGGTGTCATAGTACAAAATGGGGATCACACCCTCAAAATACACATGGCCAATACATAGCATGACCATGTCATCAATTCCTATGGTTATAGATGTGTATCATGATATTACACTATGACATTTGCAAGACGCCGGAAGACTCGCACCCACACATGAGGTACACCCACCACCTTCCACTGCATCGCCTCTGGAAGATCCTCCATTTGAACCATAGAATATTATGTGTCAATAAATATAGGTTCCCCTACACATTCTGTAGCACTCTCTCTGCATCCCCTCCTACTATCTCATATCCTCGGTCCCTGTTCCGATGTCATGGGAATCCCTCTGGCCATCACAGACCTACGTCTGCATTTTTATTTTTCCTTTATCAAAATTGAAAAACACAAAAAAATGAAATATATAAAAATCATTTCTTACGAATATCACCATAGGAGGAACCTATTGGCAATGGCATGTCAGGGTACCCTTTGTAGTCAATCCCTCTATAAGGATATTCGTCAATAGCTATGACCTGTTGATGCCACTAAAAAAATAAATCATCTTTGTAGAAGGTTGGTACCCTACAACCTCCTAGCTACCTCATCACATCAGTCCACTATGACATGGATGGATCATTCAGTTCATGTGGAGTAATATCTACTTTAGGGATCAAACCTGGAACCCTCTCAAAGAAAAAACTACAAAGTATGGTTGCAAATCCGAAATTTCTCACTCTCCCTTGTTTACAATCCGTCAACTGGCTCTTCAAGTTGGCCAAAAGTGAGGTACACCAATCACAAATAATGGGTATTAAACACTCCATTACATATAACATGAGTGGAATTAATGCCTGGTGTAATGAGGTCGACCCTGAAATCCGTGTGAGTACAAGCACACCAATCTTTAGACTTAGGTTCTCGATCTCACTGATAGGGAGTTATCTCCTTAATTGATCTGTTCCTGCAACACAGTGGGTGGAAATTTAATCCTCCATAGTCATACCACCTCCATATCCTCATGCCTTGATATTCACCACCTCCCCTCGATGAGACAATCCTGTGATAAAGTATATATTGTCCACTTTGATCCTGAATGGTTTCCCATCGATATTGGAGGACTCTGTCTCTGGATCCCAATAGTTTACCAGTGACTAGAGAAACCTCACCTAAGACCTCATTCCTTTGAGATCCCAAAATTTATAAAGGCCACATCATTTCAAATCTTGTTCGACCCTTGCATCTCTTTCCACTACTACATCTATCTCCTCATGCTCCCTTTCCCTCCATTTAATAACCATCCTGCAATGGAAAGATCATTTTTTGAGTTAAATCCCTTCAAAAAACTTGTTCACGGACTTATACATGGGATAACCTTATGAAATTAGTGTATAGGGATTCATATACACATGCACACTTCACTTTGCCCGCATATATGGGGTTGTATATGCAACTCGATGATCTGTCACCCACGTACACCCTAGTTTCCATGTAATGACCTCCAATACTCAAAAAAAGAGGACTAAAACTTAAATGTAAAACATTGAAATGGAAGTAAATGGGTTGGTACTTACTTGGTCCAGACGATTGTTGATTTCATTGATCGTAGATTCCACAATCTCCACCGGAAGATTGTGGGTAAAATGGCCTAAAAAACACTATGCGGGTGAAAATACTCAAATGGTATGGTAAAATTTATTCTTTTTACTATTAAAAGAATATTTTTACCCACTTTGTATAGTTCTACCCTATATTTTCTATTTTTATCCTTATGGACTAATTGAACAGTGGAAAGACTTATTTTTTAGTGTTTCTCCAGGGGTTTTTACGGATTTCCAGCATCATATTTCTCGTTCATGCCTCCGGCAGGAATATTATTTCACCAACATATAAGATAAGTTTTCACTCCACTTTTCATTCTTTCATCATCCTATGACCATAGTCCATACACCCTAGGTAAAAACCCATTTCTTAGCGACACTGAACCTTCTCACTACTACTAGAAGTGTCATTATTAAGTGGTAGATACTTACCAAACATGGGTTCCCTAGTTAGAACCTTTGTGTCATTTGGTTCTCATGCATACATTATTCCATAGGATTGAGAGTTACTTATAGTACTAATATGACTTTGTGTTCAAACCCCATTTTCTTACTTACAAGCATTATGGCCATTACCTATGAGACTCCCCCTAAGTCTTGGTTAATCTCTTTTCTGACTCCTGAAAAAATGAAAAGATTGTCAAGTGAACTTGTCTCTTTCACACTCTTTAAATGGTTTTGAAAGGATGTTTATTTGGATTAATTTTAACCCTTTTCTAGACCAAGTAGACTACTTACTAAAAATGAATACTCTAGTCACCATTGGCTAGGAGAGTTCTCCTGGGTATCGTTTTAAACTTTTTTGGGCCTAGGGGACTAAATCTATGAAAAAAGGACATTTTTGAGTTAAGCTGTAATCGAATTCCATCATCCTGCTTTCATTATTGAGCCTATTTCAAGTTCCTTCTTTCTATTTTATAAGTCTCTTGACTCTGCAATTTGCATGATCAGACAAAAAGTTCCTTCCATATATCCTTTTCATTTTGACACCCTTTACCCTTAGAGGAAACATTCCCTCGAGTGTCCATGCCCTGCATGCAATTCCTTGCATTGAACATAGATATGTTCCACTTCTTGGAAGTAGTTTCGTACTCGCGACACTCGTTTCCACTCATGTATCATAACATTTATTTTCCTATGAAAACAAAAAAAAATGTCGACAGGAAAATAATAGTATCTCACATCGGTAGCAATCATGTCGCCTTTGAATAGAACATAAATGTTTGAGTCCATTTTCATCCAAAGTTTGGGTTTAGCATGAACTTAGGAAGCTAATATCATTACTTAGAGTTTACTCCTCTGTCTGGTTATTCTTCTAGTCCCAACATATGGCATTTCCTCATTGGTCGTTGACTAGGGGTTTCCCTTGTTTTCAATGGCAAGAAATATATTCACACATTGGGATTCATGCAGTGTCTTGGATTCCATTAGCCCTATTGGTGGTTTCCTCTCCTTTGTCAGCAGTTTTCCTCATTGGATGCTATTTAGAGGGTCCTTTCATGCACTAATTGCATCTGGTGCATGCAACAAATGCACATGGTAATTGTTTCATGAACATCCTATTCGTCCAAGATTCTTCTAATCATCAAGCTATTTATTTGTACCTCATTCTATATGATGAGAGATTCCTTAATGCTCTCCTTTCAGCGGGTCTCCTTCCATCGAATTCAACTCATCTATTATGGAAACAAGACCTAGATTCCTATGAGTACCTATAGGATTGTAGTCATCAATGGTAGGTTCTGCCACCATAGACAATTGGGAATACATCAATGTCTCTTGATCGATGGATTCTTCAAGTGTTCAACCTCAACACCCTTATTCACACTTGTGGAATGTACTCGGTGCCTTGACACCTACTTTCATTATCAGTGAGTTCTCTCGTGTTTGTTAATGATATACCTTAATGATCGATAATCAAATGAAGTCTCATTGTGTTCAACCTCAACTTCTCTATTCACATGATGTATACTTTCAACTTCAGTGGATAGTGTAGATGACCTATAGCTGACAATAGCAACATTCCTTATCTATTGTCATCTTTCATTGGACCCGTACTTATATGAATTCAGTGATCATGGGAGATTAGATTGTACTCCATTGTATATAGATAACTTTAGTTGATTTTGAGATTGATATTCAATGTGTCTTATTCATGAAATCCTATGGCATATGTACACATTGTATTGCCTATTAATGGCCATGAACAACTATTTGATATATTTCCAAATGGATCTGTAGTGTAATTCATATTGGAAGCCATGTGTACAAATTCATTATGGATTGTAATATTCTCATGAGTAACTATTACTTCCAACTGAGTCTTCATTACTCCACTTTTAGGAATTATAATGTATTTTGGACATCATAGATAGTCCTCTGACCTCACACATTAGGGGTCATCTATTACAACAATTTTTTCCTCACTCCATGCAGCTTGCTTGGATGGCCTTCCATTTCCCTTTGCATACTTGAAGTCTCCTTTTTGTTCACTCCATATCCAAAAATGCACATTTTTTTACATATACGTGCCCTATCAGCTATACAACAAGCATATATGTAGGTTTCTTCACTACATCCCATGTACATCGGGTTTGGTGCTCAAAAATTAAAAATTATGTCAGGTTTCCATTCCATGTCACGAGATCCATGACCCTTGACCTTCCATATACTGGAAATGCTCTAACTCAACCCTTAAGTTCCATTTGCAGGCTATAAATTGAGCCATCTCCAAGCCTAATAAACAATTCAACTTTTAGAGCAAAGATACTCTAGATAAATTTCACTTCATATTGAGTCTACACCCCTTTGTCCTTGAAAGTATGAACTTATTGTGTTCATCCCCCAAGCTCTTCCTACTTTGTGATGGAGAACCTCATTGAATCCTATATATGATATTTCCTTTGCAGAGGATTGATGTGGTGGAGGCCCAACTAGAGGGACTTAGTTTCTCGATTCATATATGTGTTGTTATGGAAGTTTGTCACCTATGTACTTCTGCTAATTATTTTAATAGAAATACTCTTTTCTCATCCAATTGATATCTTGCAAATATTTGAATTACTATTCCATGGGATTATTTTTCATGTATGTTAATGAATTATGTTAATTTATATGCTGACATCATATATTATCACCATATGCTTGTGTACCTTTGTTTTTTAGGACAAGTTGCAGGCATAAAGCTTTGGGTCACGTGCTCAATGGTGGTGTTCTTCGAACGTCTGGACGAGGTAGGATTTTAGCCTTGTCTTTTTATCATTTCATTTATATAGAATATTTGAGATTAGAGTTGATTTTTGGGTGTTACTCTTTATGTTTTGGTTTACCCCTAGCCATAGAGATATTTTCCTTGTAACACTTATAGTGGTTAGACTTCTTCCTGAAGGAACCTACTCTTATACCAATTGTTGGAATATTGAGAGGGGGGTTGAATTAGTATTAGAAATTTCGTTTCTTAAACCATAATATAAAATCTTCAATATTTTATCATTATCATTCAATATATCATCAATACCATAATTTAGTGCATAAAAAACATACAAACAAAGTACACCAGAATTTTACATGGAAACCCAATGCGGGAAAAAACCATAGAATGATTTTCTTGGAAGCACCAACTTCCTATTTCTCTAGATATAATTGGAAGGAGGCTCCAAACCCCTATTTGCAGGCTTCAACCTAAAGGAAGCTCAAAATCCCTAATTTATTGGCTCAACCGGAAGGAGGCTACAACCCCCTTTCCTTTCCTTGTCCAACCGTCCTGAAATATAAATGTAGACCAATCCGTCACTACCTCTGTCACCGTAACTGATAACATGTTTCTTCTATTGTTTTTGATACTTCTGTTGTTTCTATTTATTTTCATATCTCATCAAGACTACAACCACACATACCTCATACCAATATCCACAAGAGAGTTCTCCAAATCAAATTCTTATGAATCACCGAGACATTCTTTTTTCAATTAGAAAAAACACTTATATTAGTAAATATAAAACTACGTTTTTTTCATAAAATAAAAACTATAACCATGAACCAAAAATATTTTCATCTTTTGTCTCCTATACAACATTTGTTCATGTAGTCACCGTTGATATACATATCTATATCCAGAAAAAACAAAATGTTATGATCTCCTTATGACTGTCATTTACTGAGACATATATGTTCCTGATTTCTTTAGAATACACACCATAACATACATAGGAAGACATACCTTCAATTTATAGCTGACCTGGGTTTTAGGTCTCTAATCTTCA
>ML856619.1:0-27528 GCA_009831015.1 Picea engelmannii
TCAAGGGAATCATATCAATCAATTACTTGACATCAACCAATGACATCAATCAAACCAAACCATTTACATCAATGACATATGATCCAACAATCTCCCAAGTAATCAAACCATTGGCATCAATGACAACATGATCCAACAATATAGTGGTTTAGAGCCAAGTAGCATTAAGTAATCTCATAGTCCATTGATAAGACACAATTCCATAGTGTTAGTTGGTTTGATTTCAATTGGTTTGAATTTTTAGGTCTTAAATAACCTCATCCATACGTTATTTGGCACAAAGACATGATATTCATCATAGAAATATCATAAGAATGTTTTATTATTGAAACACAAACTTCATGGTATAATGAACCCACCACAAAGCTTGATTGAATACCAATTATACTTATGGACATGTCCTCCAGTCAGAGTTTATTGAACATTCACAAGTACATTTTCTTTCATTTATCACATTAAAATATGAGTTGATTCCTTTTTCTTGATTTCAGTTTTAAATTAGTTTGTCGACATTTATTTATTAAGATAGGATAGGATAGGATATGATCCCTCATTTCTTGTGCTTGCATCTCAAAGTTTATGAATCTCAAATTGATGATATAATGTCAAGGATTTATGCATAAATAACTTGACATTTTTGGTGCCATTGGTCTTCAAGAATGAAGGTGAAGATGATAAATTTTTCAGGTCCAAGAAGGATCATAGTCCAACAGATACAACAATGGTGGAGTTGTTGTTATCAATCTCCAAGTGGGATATTGTTGGTTGTGGAGCTTGATTATCTTCCTAATTCGGAGGTGTTTGTTTTTATCCGTGTTTATACCCCATGAAGACTGCACACCTCTCCATGGAGGGGGGTTGTTGTTGGACACACCTACCACACTTAGAGGGGGAGTGAATGAGTGTGGGGCTCTTTTCTAGAACTTACCTATATACATAAAACTCCTTAGTTAACATTCAACATTTATTCATTACCAATTGTTGTCATTTATAACCAGGTAGATGTGAACATATATCAACAACATATATCATCAATATATCATCAACAAGTCATCACCACAAGGAACACAAAGAACAAAAGACGTATGTACACTTTTTCTTTTTATTATGGACAACAATCCGGGGGTTTATCATAAACAACTGAGTAGAGTACAACTCTACAAGAGCACCAACTCTATAATGCAAGAGTCAACTTACACCCTCAGCACCAACTGAGATGAGGCAACAATTCTCAATAGATATAAATCTGTCAACTGGTACGTGACCTGTTAGTAGTACAACCCGCATGTGTACGCCCTCTGGCTCACTGCAACCCATGTGTGTACGCAACCAGTATATACAACAACTTGTGTATTGCTTATGAGATTTTAGGGTTTGTCCTTCAAGATCAACTCATATTCTCTGCAATCAATATATCATTCTGTTCTGTCTTTGACTGTCCAATCTGACCACTACCCAGTCACAAGACATCAAAGATCTCCAATAGCTTGCTCATGCTCCACAAAAAATCAATATGAATGCTATCTCAATCATGTATAAACAACTAGTATACCATAGCAATCATGTCACCACCACTGAATCACAAGAGTAATGATCACTCCATCAACCAAATCATCCAAATTGAACCATATCATAGAATCCATACCAAGAATTCCCTAAGCATTCACAACACATCAAACAATAGTTTCCATCAAGACAATAATGTAACCATACCAATGTCTCAATGATAGATCTAAGCCCATAGAATGCATATATGAAACCTGCCTCATCATCTAATAGCTTGGCACCATCTCAAACACAAGTCCTCACCATTCTATCCATTGTATGTGCTCTGTGCTTATACAACCCACGTGTGTATGCACTCTGACCCATTACAACGTGCGTATACCTCATAAACTAAGGTTTCTGAAGCTTCGAGAGTTTTTCCATCAAGATCTCTGATATTTCCGAAACTTTGATGCATCTATGAGATCCTCTTCTCACATTCTTCCTCATAATATATCTTCAATCATGCTCAAGAGATCCACACCAAAGATTCTCTCACAATAATCTCTCCATCAATACTCCACAAGATAATCTCACAAGAAGCTCCCCATTGATCTAAGAAAAGGATGATCTACAAGAGACCATAACTATATTATTTATACTTTCATCCTCTAGGCCACTTAACCCATTTTTAGGTTACTCAACCCATTTCTAGGTCACTTAACCTATTTTCCTTATTTTAGGGTTAACCACTTTCCATGAATAGAAAGTTCTCCAATACTTTATCATTTAAATATTCCTTCTTGATTTTGTCACCTTACTTTATTATTTAAATAATCCACCTTGACTTTGTCACTTGACTTTATCATTTAAATATTGATTTCTTCTTTTAGGTCACTTTGACTTTTTTGACCTTGGGGGCTTCAAGCCTTCATATGGGGGTCCTCCAAGTTCGTAAAGCCATAACTCTCGAACTGTGAGGATTTATGTGACATTCCACATACTACCAAAAATGACATGTCAAGCACTATCCATCCATGATAGTTTCACCAACAACTTCATTGATCTTCATCTCATTATTCCACATACAAGCATGGGTCCTCCAACCATTCTTATAGGATAACTCAATCCACAAAGCATCTTCCTGTGAGGGATTTCACCATAAGGGAACCACTTTGGACTTCATCCATTTGTGCACCTTATCAATCATGATTCATATTTTCATCAATTCACCACTACATCATATACATCAACTATGCATCATTGATCCATCTTCATCGATTGGTTTCCACTTTACATCTATCATTCTCATCAAGGACAATAGATATACATTTTTCATCAATCATCAATCAATCAATCAATCCTATCAAACAATCCATCACTTGACATCAATCAATGGCATCAATCAATCAAACCATTGGCATCAATGACAACATGATCCAACAATCTCCCCCTTTGGAATTGATGGAAATACCAACATTGATGTCAACAACAATTACCAATTATTGATGTCAACCATGTAGACAAGGCATGCTCTACATTAATAGTCATCAATCATATCAATATGACTATCTCTCCCAATCAATAATCACATCAATGTGACTATCTCTCCCTGTTTGATATCAATGGCAAAGGGCCATTCTCCTCTTGGGGTTGCTCCCCCTGTCTTGTTTCCGATGAATAATCTCTCCCCTTTTGAACAAGGGATATCAATATGATGTAATGCTAAAAATACATTTCTCATGCTCCCTCTGTGACCATCACTCCCCCTGGAATTATGCATTTGTGGTCTTTCTTCAAATATAGGGCTCTTTTCTAGGTATGCATCTGATAAATATTTCCTCCTTGAATCAAAGAATGACCCCCCCTATGGGTATGTCTCCCCCTATCTTCTCTTTCAATGATGATCCTTGGACCTATCCATGCATCAACCTTGTGCCATACCATTCATCATGAAGAAATACATCATGTGCCAAAATGTGTGCTCATCATAAACAACATCTATGGACATCATCATTATGCAATGTGCCAAAATATATCATCCATGGAATGTATCAATCATATGCCTCTATCAATATGCCAACACTGTGCATCTACCAATTATGCCAACCATGCGCATCTATCAAAATAAGTACCATCTATGAGTGTACCATCATGCATCATCACTTGCACCAAGCAAGTATATCAACCATGCATCAACGAGCTATGACTCCCAAATGATGTACAACATGACTATAAACTCAACTCACCAACTACATGTCTCAATGTGTAGCCCAACCACATGAAAAATGCATGCAACATGATAACCAACATATGCTTCCAATAATACATCATAAGATATATCAATGAAACTTCAAAATGTACCAGCCATGTACCCCAACATTTTATTTTATATAATCCAATAGATGAGCATTTGATCAACATCAATCCATACTCATGGGTTAGTTCCATGCACCCAAGATTTATTTTACATCGTCACCTTACATGATCTAACATAGAACCATGAACACTTTTAGCAAACAATGTCAGAACCTACAATAAACAATGTCAGACCCTGCAACACAGAGTTATACCATCTCATCAAGTTGCAACCCATGTGCATTGCCTTTTTCCCAAGGCTTTGCAACATATACGTGGCCTGCTACACAACATATTGCGTATTTACATGACCTATATAAGTTCATCCTGCGTATGTGCGCGACTGATACCACTGTCATCTGCGTATGATTCAGTAGATGACTTGCTTGAGATTCCCTTCAGTCTTTCATCCTGTTCTGACGACTATGTCTTCTTCACCCACTTCTGTAGATGACCTTGCTCTTCAGAACTTGATCTCTTACCATCCATATTTTCAAATATGTCTCCCTTTCTTACTTCACTCCTTCTTCTAGCCATGCTATTTTAAGTTCTCATCATGAAATTTCTTCTTGTGTTCCAACACTCCTGGGATTTGTGCCCAAATCCACTACAGTTGTAGCATCTCATGGAGTTACAGTGAGCAACAATGTGTCCTATTTGATCACATCTCCAACACCTTGTGATGTTATAGAATATTCCATTATATCTCTTTTCATAAGATCTACATTCAAAATCTTTGTGACCATATCCATTACATGAATAACAATGCCCATGAAAAATATTTTCATACCTTTTCTTTGGTGTCCCAAGAATAACTTCTTGATGTCTTCCTTGCTTTGTTCTTTTGAAATTTTATTTGCCTTGTGTAGATGGTTGCTTTGCAAGATTGTCTTCCTTCTTTGATGGACTTACTTCATGCTTCTTTGAGGTGCTCTCTTCAGCATGTGTATCTTCTCCTTTGTATCCAAGACCTGATTTATCACATGATGATCTTTGACTTTCCAAGATCTCATCCAAGATTCGTGAGCTATTCAATAATTTGTTTGACTTTTCCACCTTCTTTCTAAGGTCAACAATTTCAGCTTCTAACTTACAACATGACTCTTCCTTCTCATTTATTTGAATCTTCAATAGTTTCTCTATTCTTTTGGCTTCTTCAATTTGAATCATTATGCAATGTGCCAAAATATATCATCCATGGAATGTATCAATCATATGCCTCTATCAATATGCCAACATTGTGCATCTACAAATTATGCCAACCATGTGCATCTATCAAAACAAATACCATCTATGAGTGTACCATCATGCATCATCACTTGTCCAATAATCAAAATGCTCTTTTGATCTCCTTCTTTGACGGTGGAAGCTTCTAACTTCTCATCATATTCATTCATATGGTCTGCAAACCAACATGAATATTCACCTATCATCACTCCTTGCTGACCTGAACCCACTTCTGACTTCCTGATACATTCAGAAAGCCTCATTTCTTTCCCCCTGCCCACCTAATAGTCTATGAGATAAACCGATCCCATATCATTTCCCACTTGTCTATTTGAACTTTCATCATTGTCTCTGTGGAAGTATATGAGACCTTCAACTGATCTCTTTCCATTTCCCACCTGGCAACTTGAAATTCCATTTCTGCCCACCTGGAAGTTTACAAAATCCTCTGCTAATCTCATATCATTGCCCACCTGGCAGTTTACAAAATCCTTTGCTAATCTCATATCATTGCCCACCTGGCAATATGAATTTCCACTGTTGTCCTTCTGACATTCTATGAGATCCTCCAATGATCTCATTTCATTGCCCACCTGGAAATATGAAAATCCTTCTCTGCTCTCTTGGCAGTTTATGAGATCTTTATATGATCTCACCTCCTCCTCATCACTGAGGCGTATCCTAATTTTTTGTTCATATATGTGAATCAATTCCTCCTTTGTGTCATTGATATCTTCTAATTCCCTCAACCACCTTCTCAACTCTTGTTGCTGATTTCTGGCCAACAACTTTTTAACATTCCATTTTACCTTCCTGTTCAGAGGACATTCATAACTCTAGTGTACCTTTACCTCTTATTGCATCCTCAATGCTAGCTTCTCCATCCTTGATCTTATCTCATCAAGCTCCATATCCATCTCTCATTTGTATTTCTTCTTGTATTCTTCTCTTCTACCATGGCCATGGACTTCATTAGTCATTTCCACCTTCTACCATTCCTCTTGGAAATCCTATGGATCACTCTACATTCTAGAGAATCTTTGTCTTCTCTGACATCTCACCTGGCTATTTAAATTTTTGTTTTTGTGCACATGCAACAACCTTCTCATAGAGAATCATCAACTTGCCTCCTTTCACCTGCTGTCTACAGACAAAATTTAACTTCTGATACCACTTGATGTTATGAGATTATCTCCTTTTACTGTCTCCCTCTTGTTTGTTGTCTGCAAACAAAATCAAAATCATCTATGATACCACCTAATGATATCAGACTATATCTTCTCTGTCTTCTCTCCTTGACCTACATAAATCAATTATGTGCAAGCTCTGATACCACCTGATGCATCCCCCCTCCCATCCTGGGGTTTTTTGACCTCCCGGTCTAATTTTTGAGTCAAATCGACTCTTCAGGCTCCTGATTGAATCCAAAACAATTATACACAAGTCCCATTTCCTTCTGTGTGTAGGTTCTGACAAACCCACAGGCTATTTTTGCGTGCTTCCAAAACATCGAGTTTAAGGCGCTAGCCCCTTTTCCATTAGCCCCTTCCTTTATATGGACCTAGGCTATGTCCTTGTGAAAACGTGCAATTGTGGGCACATGAAAGAGTGGTTTTAGGCCAACCCTCTTTTTTCCCTGCAATTCACCTCCATCTGCCACGTATCACTTTGTTAAAAATGTGGTTGAAATTGTGGCCCGCTCTAAGATTTTTATCTCCTCAACAAGTTCTCACCCTGTAATCTAATTCATCCATTTATATCCAACCCCTTCGTGATGATCCATGATCAACAACTGTTATCTATCCTCCTTTCACCTACCTTCCCAGATCTCCATGATTTGTCAACACATAGTTCCCTTCCAAATCAATAGTTGTTGTTGATTCCGGTCTTCGGGAGTTTCAACTCTCAACCTTTTCTTTTCCTCGTATGACAATCTTCCAAAGTGGAAGATCTATCGACACCTGTCCCCCTTAATCTACTGTCACGATCTCCTCCACGAGTCTAGCCTTCGGGACTTTCAATTCTCAAACTCTCGTTTCTTCCAAAGATATTTCCCCGAAATGGTAGATCCTCTGCCATGCATCCCATTCAATCGACGATTCTTCTTCCACTTAGGGACTTTGGCTTCCTCAACCAAATCAATGGTCCTTTGATTCCCTCCTGGATCAACGATCGAGATATCCTTCGAGACTTTGATGCTTTCATCCTCTGCTTTCCTCCGGAGTGTTCCATACCTGAAGTTGTAGATCTAGAACCACATGTCAACTTCCAAATCAACGACTCTCATCCACTTTGGGACTTCAGCCTTCAACGATTTCAAATATCAACAACCACAAGTCTCCGGAGTGAATCCTTCTGGAGTTTCAAATCCTTTGACACATATATTCCCTGATCCAATGACTGTCCAATGGAGTGAATATCCTTCCTCCACGCGTCTCCTCCTAGATAAACAATCCATGTTCTTTCTTCGGATCAACGACCCTTAGACATTTCAGGGTTCGACGCTTCAGGACATTCCAAAACACAAATTCACAAAAAATCTGGAGTACGATCATTCAAAGTTCTTGATCTAGTGACACATGTCCAACCCATATCAACGACTCTTAGCTACTTTAGTTGTTCAGGCCTTGGCGATCTCAAATCTCAAACTTCTCCTTCGCTTTTCTCCTAGAGTACTTTCTCCCAGAGTTCACAATATTTCGCCATGTACCCTCTGGATCTAAAGGTCAAGATCTCTTCAGCGCTTTGGCTCTTCGGCTCTTCGAATCATTGGCTCTTTGGCTCCTCGATGCTTCAACTCTTCGTCTATTCATATATTTGAGCTTCGGCTCTTTGGATCTTTGTCTATTCGGGATTTGTCTCTTCGGCTCTTTGGGCTTTGAGAGTTTTAGACTCCTATGCAGTCGTTTCTCCCGAAGTGATTTCACCTGAATCTCACAGTATCTTGATGCATGTCTCCCCCTTGATCTGATGACCTCTATCCACTTCGGGTATTCTGGTTTCGGGAGTCTTAAGTACTCCTGTGCACTTGTTCCTCCTGTATTTCTTTCACCCAAAAACTCAGATCTTTCACCACCTGTCACCTTGGATGATGGATCATCCCTGTTCACTTTAGGACTTCAGGACTTTGACAAGTCCACTCTTCTGTGGACACAAGGGTTAAGTCTCATGAACTTACCTCCGGATCCAATGGTTGTTGGTCCTTCATGCTAAGATCCAACGAATGGGATTTGTTCCTCTCCTCTGCGCTTCCTTCAATCATTCGACATAGATCTAACAGTTCAGGCTCCTTTCCATAACCGGTCTGATAGTTGTTGTTGCTCCTGCTCCTGATATTTTGACTTCTTCCACCTTGGAATATTTTTTCAATGTTCAAAGGCTTCAAACTTTGAACTTTCTACTGCAGACCCCACTATCTGGGTCTCGCTTGTGCTCTTGAACTTGCTATCTCTTCCGAGATTTAGGACTTGAAATAAGTCTGTCTCCCACGCATTCCTTATGTTATCTCTTCTGAGTGTTTTGATTTACTCAGTCTCCTAAGGGTCTCTCCCTTCTGTTTCCTTTCAAAGGAAAACTTCATGCCTTCCTGGAAACCTCTTGCTCAAAGCACACCTTATTGATATTTTCTACAGAGTGTTCAAAACATTTGTGAGTATCTTTCTCTAATAATCTTCTCCCTTAACCCAACAAAGAGTTCTCTCTGTGCACACTTGCACCCGTTCGATGCCCACTTAACAAAGATCTACAAAATTTTTAATAACTTTGTCTCTCTGTGATTTTTTTGCACAGTTCCTCCTCCAAGGTATTCAGTAACATTGAGGTTCCTCTTGAGTTTGTGATCACTCTGGTGTGCCCTCTTGACACGTTCTTTTCTAACTCCACAAAGTTCATATGCTCACTCCTTGCACTAGCTACAAAAATTTCGGTGTTCTGTTGTGCACTCCTTGCACAGCCTAAAGAACCCGGAACAATACTATAAACTCGATAAAGATAGAGAAATCTATCTTCCTATTGAATATGGAAACTTTTACGAATCTATAGAATAATAAACACACATATAACATTCACAAAATAAAAATAATTCATAAACACATTGTGTGCAGGAAAAACTACTTTTCTTTGTATTAATATGAATGTTTGTTTACAAACGTGTACATAGATTGGACTACAATAGAGTCTCAGTTATGAGCCTATCCTCCTCACCTAACCTCATCTATTACATTGAAGTTTCATAAATTTCCATCTAGTCGAAATTGAACCTAGAGACATCAACCTGTCAGCCATTAAAGGTGACCTTATATTATGTTTGTTCAAAGATATGGCTTGGTTTTCACTCAAGCTTAAAGCATGAATCCGTATAGGATTATATTTCAAATTTAAAAATGGGAGGGTCAAGTCCTCTCCCTCTCTGAAATGTGTGTTGATGTGCTGGAATGCTGGCACATTGCTGAGGTGGAGCGATGCTCCTGCATCAATAGCTTTCTTCCTTTTTTTCTTGTGGCTTTAGCTGATGGAATTTATGCCAATTCTAGAGTTAGTTGGGGTGAAAAATCCCTTTGTGGAGAATGACGAGATACCCCTTCTTATTCTTGTTCCTTAGGAGCTTCATTATTTTTAACAATTTGTTTTCCCTTCCTCTTTCTACTTATATCTGTGTAAACATTGCTATCAAGTTGAGGAGGGATCTACACTTTGGATTATGGATTAGGAGAAACATTCAATTGAAAATGTGCAGAGGAAATGAATTGTTCCCAAGATATGTTTCTCTTCTTCAACTCCTCCATCACAAACATCCTAATCAACCCTGAGTGAAAAACACTTGTGTTCACAGCCTTGGAATTGGATTGGACCCTCTCAACCATTTTCCCAATACTCCTAAACAAATAGAAAGGGAGGTTCATGAGGTCTTTTCCTTTGAAGTGCAACAAAAGTCTAATGTGGTATTGGTAAATCATATTGAATCTTCCCTCACAGATGAAATATCTTTGGATAACCCTTAGCATCTTGTCAAATCCCTCAACCAAGTGGATTTTAGGCACTCCCTTTGATATGTTATCTCCCTAACATTTTATTTTAAGGAACTCTTTAGAGAAGGTTGCATTTAAATTCATTGATTTAAACGATCTTTCACCATTGTTGGGTATCTCAGTAGATGCTGCAATGGTTTCTTCAGATACCTCCAATTCAAGGGTTCCCACCTTAGTTTTGGTTCCATCAAAGTTCAAGGAAAACTCTCTAGCTACCTTAGGGTGCCCACTCTGCATTTTCTTACAGAAATTGAAACATCCAACTCTCTGGAAGACCTCTCTGATCAGAGGTTCAACAACAAATATCTTCATTTCATAGGGCATGGTCCTGACTACGCCCCCACCCTTGTGAGCCTTTATATGTTTTGGTGTATCCATTTGATGTTATAGGAAGAAAACTAAGACAACAATCTGAGAGATGTAAGAAGGCCAAAAAAACCAACAAATATCTTAGGTTTTGGATGGATAGTCTTTTTCAAAGCTGATTTCTTTTAAGGCTTTAGAGTCTTTATTCTTATTTGACCTCTGAGATTATGAAATGGCAGCCGATGGTTAGGAAATAAAATAAAACCCTTCAGAAAAAATATATATTCAAGGATAAAGTAGCTGCAAAAGATTTAATATAACACTTCACCATCATTTGCAATATCATCACAACTTTGAACAAGCCTCCTTTCAATTTCCAACATAGACAGACTTTAGACTTGAAATACAAATGGAAATTTTAAAGGTAATCAATTGATACAGATTGTATGGTAAGAGGATAACGATGTTGAGTTGATGTACATGTTTGCAATGCTAAAATAGGGGATTCGCAACAGAATCCACAATACACACAACAAAATCCAAGTAAGAGATAGTTACAGTGGCCTTGACAACAAGGTTGTTCGATATTAGTAAAAGAGGCTAAAAACAATGCAGTTGATTGAGAATTTGTGACAAAAAAGGTAAATGGGGAAGGTTGGTAATGTGGATCATCAATTTGCAATACCCAGGAGAGGAAACACAAGCACAACCTTAATGTGATCTTCAACAGGGCTTAAAAAACTCAAGGAGTACATGGAGACTGTGGATTAAACGTTGATATGCTTCAGATTGGATGAAACCCGCTGCAACAGGTCTAACCTCCAATTCACCTTTTCCATCTAGTTGGCAACAGATTATGCAATGCTTGTCTGAACTTAGCAGTTTCTACAGTGCCAAACTAGGAGAAAATTTTAAATCTTGAGAAAATAGTTAGGAAATCCATAAATGCTGAAACCCCAAATTATTTCCTTACAATCGAGAATATTGAAAATAAGGAGATCGACTAACACAAGACTCATAAGTGCAATAATGGTTATGAGGGAATATGTACTTGAGATGCACTATGAAATTTCTTGACGAGATGGCAATGTACTAAAACAAATTTGATTTGACCTTCTAACAGGTAGAGGGAGAAAGTGGAGGGGTTTAAGTGCATAGTGGAAGTGGTGACATGTCAGGGTAATGGTGGCATAAGGATGATGATGATGGATGTCTAATATTGTGATGAGATGAAGATATAAACCAAAGGTTTGGGCCAACATCAACCTTAATTTATTTGTGCTAAGACCTAAGAAAACCATAAAGAGGATATTAAAAGTAAAACTTAAACAAGACTAAGGATAAATTGACCCATAACAACATCATGTGACCCTTAACAACTTCATGTTATACAATTGGCTCCATAGGGGATGGAATGCTCCCTGTGAGCTGCCAAGAACAAGCAACTTCAGTGTCTTATCCTAGGGCTATGGGGTAATTTATTCAAATAGAAACAAAAACAAAAAGAGATATTTACAATGGATGGGAAAACCACTCATGACTCAAGAAAAATAATTCTTCAGAAAGTGCCCATTAACAGGGCCACCAAAAATTTCTGAATCCTTCAAGTTCTACAATTTATAAGTATTATTTTAAAAAACTTCAGAAATATTGAAAGGACCAATCCACGAGGCTTCGAATTTACCATATTTTCCTTTATCTTTCTTGGGTGCATCCTACTTGAGCACTGGATATCCTAGTTGATTTTTTTTTTTTTACCTTTTTATCAAAAGTTCTATTGATCTTCTGTTGATGGCTCTATGCTTTATCAAGGAGCTACTCCCTGGTCTATTGTACTTTTACTAGTTGGTGTATCCTTCTGGCCATATCATATGGTTCTCCTTATTGATCGTGAAGGAACTTTCCCACAGGAAAGGAAAGTTGAGTAGGAAAAATAGCTTCAATCCCATATACAAGCTGAAAGGGGGAAATACCAAGTGATCTCTTTGTAGTAACTCTATCAGCCCATAAGGAAAATTTTAGCTTTGCATCCCATGCTTTCTTGTTGTCTTCCAGTAACTTCTTGATGATATTTACAAGGCTCTTGTTAGAAGATTCTGCTAAACCATTGCCTTGGGGGTAATAAGGGGTATAATGAACTAGTTGAATCCCATATTTCTCACAAAATTTCACCAATGGTTCATCTTTGAAAGAGGCAGTATTATCAGTAACAACCTTGCTTGGAAAACCAAATCTTGACATGATATCCTCAAGAAAACTAATGATTACCTTGTGTGAGGAACTCCTTGTAGGAATGGATTCTATCCACTTGGTGAAATAGTCAGTTGTAGACAAAATCCATCGGTGTTGACCAATTGATGTTGGATGAATTTCCCCAATGAATTCAAGTCCCCACTTCTAGAAAGGAACAAAAACCACCACAGGATTTATAGGCAAAGATTTCAGTTGTTGCTTTCCTGAAAACTTCTGGCATTTGTCATAGGCCCTAATATTTTCACAAACATAAGTAAAAAGGCTAGGCCAAAAATACCCAGCTCTGAGGATCTTATATACTATGGTTCTCCAAAATTGACGACCCACACATAAGATATCATGAAAATTAGTCATGGCCTTTTGAGCCTCCTGTGGATATAAAAATCTCAAGAGAAATCCTAGAGGGTCTTTCCAATACAATATGTGATCAATGAGACAATATTTGATTTCTTTTAGTTTCAAATATCTCACCTTATTCTTCTCCAAACCATTAGGAAGCTACAACTTTTGCAGAAAATAAATGATGTCTTTTTCCCAAGTGCATTCTTCCAAGTTGGGACTGATATGAGATCTTTTAATAGAGATATTATTTTTCTGATTTTTCGAGATTAGGTTCATGAAATTAACCCCCAGTTCTTTGAAATTTGATTCAGTCAACAATATATCTAAACCTTTCCCTTTTACCAACTTAGTAGGATTTATTTCAAGGTCAAACTCCATAATTGTGGAAACCCACTTGCTCCTCTTTCCATCTATGTCAGGCTAGATAAGTATTTCCTTCACTGAGGCTGATGGGACATAGGAAATAATTTTGGAATGCAGAATGTATACCTTGGAGGCTTTAAGGGATTTAACCAAAGCATAATCCTTCTTCTCCATGATGTCATACCTCATATTTTAATCCCTCAATTCCCTACTGAAAAAAGAAATAGGCTGCTCCATCCCATCTGTGTTTTTCTGAAGAAGGACAGTAACCAATGTTTCATGTGAGGAAAAATATAATATCATAAATTCCTTTGAATAATCATGGTTTATGAGAATAGGTGCTTCAGTCAATGTTTTTTTATTTGGTCAAAATAATTTTGAGCTTCAACAATCCATTTCACCTCATTTCCCTTTCTAAGCATAGATGTGATGTACTTAACCATTGCAACAAAGTTAGAGATGAATCTTCTCAAAAAAATTATTTTACCCAAGAAAGACTGGATCTCCTTCTTGGATCTAGGAAGAGACAAAGTCTGGATGGCCTCTACTCTACTTGGATCAATCCTTACCCCTTTCGTTGATACAATGTGTCCCAACAACTTTCCTTCTTTCATAGCAAACACAAACTTCTTAGGATTGAGAGAGAGCCCAAACTTTCTACACTTCAGGAACACCTTCTTCAAATGATGATAATGTTCCTTATCATATATTTAGAGCAATGTAATGTAATCCAGATAGATGACCAAAAAAATTTCCTTCTCCCTAATAAAGGCAATATCCATTGCTCACTAAAAGGTTGCTCCTGCATTCATTAGTCCAAAGGAAATTTTAGCATACATAAATGTGCCCCAAGGAGTAGTGAAAGTTTTCTTTTCTCTATCTTCATGTAGGACAAAGATCTTATTGTAGCCTGAGAAGCGATCAATCATAGACATCCTTGCTGAACCAGTTACCCTCTGCAAAATATGCTCCATCTTTGGTAAGGGGTAATTATCTTTCTTGGAAATTATGTTCAAATTTATGAAATCAACACAAAGTCTAATTTCACCATTCTTCTTCCTCACATAGAGAAAGTTATCCAACCACTCATATTACCTTAAAGGTATGATGATCTTGGCATCAAACAACTTCTTAACTTCATTTTCCATAATAAGTAGCAACATGGAATTTATTTGTCTAAGTTTCTGCCTAAATGGCTTAGTGTCCTCTTTCAAATGGATCTTATGTTCAATGATGCTTGTGTCATAAGTTTGTATATCTTCATATTTCCAAGAAAATACATCAGAAAACTCCTTTAATAGCTTAAAATACTCAACCCTTTTCTCTTTTGATAAATTGCTAGACAATTTTACATATTTTGGATTTTTCTATGTACCTAAGTTGCATTTTGTCACATCAGCTTCTTCACTTGAACCTTTAACCTTCAAAACAACATCATTTCTATCAAATAATATCTCCAAAGGAACTAATCCTTTTGGAATATGGTTATTGGGTAGTTGAACAATCTTGTGGTCTGCAATTTTATTGAGGAAAATCTAAGCATGAGGGATTTTGGTATCATCACGATCTTGATCAATATGAAGAGAAAAAAATCTTCCATAGTTTCCAGAAATATCTTAATCTCAAGATCATCCTCAAAGACCTTCCAATGTTTGACAAGGCAACAAACAAGTCTCTGATCACTCCAAGGAACTTCACTTTTCTGGATTCAAATGAGTATAGGTCATGATAGGTTTTTGTAATTTCCATAACAAGCTCATCCATGATAGTTTTAGGCATAAGGTTATGAGATGCACCCGAGTCCATCAAGAAGTTGTGAATTTTTTTATCATGAATATTTAATGATGTGTAGAATGGAGGAGAAGAGTCATCCCTATCTTCTATGAAAGGTCCCAATATGACTCCTTGTTTTTTAGATTGAATGTTCATTGAGTCTGTGGAATTGGAGGATGACTCGGGTTGCAACATCTTGGAAAGGTATTTTTTGAACTCTTCATTTTTAATCAACTCTAAAAATGGTACTGGGATGTTTATCTTTTGAATTTCATTTTCAAAGCTAAAGGAAGAGGGAGATTTTAGAATCTCTTTAATTTCTGGAACATGGGTCTTAATCATTGTTGGAAAGTTTTGTTCCTCTTTTTCTTTTCTCCTAGAAACCACAACCTTAGCATAATTTTTTTTTTTTTTGGATGATCTGATGTACTACTATTCCCCTCCTTATTTTTTGACCTCGATTTGTATTTACTTGTATTTTCATTATCTTTTTCCCCTTTACTAAATTCATTCAATTGATTGTCCATAAGAGACTCCTCATATGCAGAGTGAGTTAGATGAGGGGATGTAGAGGTATCACCCACACAATGAATTTTTGGATCTATTTCTTCATCCTCTCCTACTTCATCATCAACCATGTCACTTTGGAGAGGGGTTTGGAATTTTTGGCCATCCCTATTTCTTGAATCTCTTTAAAGGACCTGAGGGGCATTGTTTGGTCTCCTAAAATTTCCTCTATTATTAGCATTCTATGTGTTTCTATAATTATGTTTTCCTTCAAGCTTCATATTTTCCATTTCATCAGAAAGTGATTTAACCAATTTTGTTAGTTCATCTACTTGAGGATTAACACCAGAGGAATTAGAGGTTGAATATTCAACCCTACTTTTTCTCCTATCTCTATCATATTTTCCCATGATCTTGTCAGCTGCAAATATATTAGATTCTACCTCCAAGGTTGCATCTTTCATATGAGCTAGAGTTAGATCTCCTTTCTCTCAACAAGAGGAAAAACTCAGGGTCAAAAGAACTAACATAGGTGATCTGGGAAGAAGTTTCAGTAGTATTAATTTATGTGGGGATTTCGCTGTATAGTTTATTAAATCTCTTTGAAAAATATGAAACAAATTCCCCTTCTTTCCTCTTGAGTGACCCAAACTCTGTAATATAATATAAGAAATATTTCTCATATCCCCAATGCCTCATAAAGGCATCATCCAGAGCTTCAATTCCATCAATAGATCTAGGAGTTAAACCCATAAACCATTTCCTAGCCTCATCATCAAGGATTTGTACAAAAAATCTCATCCAAACATCTTCATTCTCAATATTAATATTGAAAACATAGCTATAAAAGGTTGCAAGGTGTTCCTCTATAGTTATATCCTCTTCCCCTGTAAACTTGGGTATCTACTTAAGGTAGTATCCAACTGGGAGAGAATTCATAGGCTGAGGAAACACAAGAGGGGCATACCTAGCAGCTACTATGGCATCCATCCTATTTATAGGAAGGTTAGCACCTACCATTGGATTATAAACCCTAGGAGAACAAGGAGCAGATTAAGTATTGAATTGTACAACTGTAGTCTTGATTATGTGTAGCTTGGAGAAGGAGGAATGTAGGATGGAGAGATTTTAGTTTTCACAAGGAGAGGCTGAGTCTTGGAAGAAGATGGGGTATATTCCAAGGGAACTAAGGTTTCTTTCTCTTTTTTCACAACAAATTTAAGAGAAGGAGGAGAGGGAGAACTCAAGCTAAGAAAATCTTCTAAGATCTCAAGTCTAACCAACATACAACATTAGGAGAGGAAAGAACTTCAAAAAAATTTTCTTTCAATTTGGGAGAAAAATAAGAGTATTCTATAGGGAAATCTTCAAGATTCAAAATTCTAGAAATTTCAACATAGGATAAAAGAGGAGTACTGGATACAGTTGCTGGTGTTTTAAAAGTGGAATCAAGAAAATGACCAGTAGTACCTGGAACAACAACTGAAAATCCTTCTTGAGAATATTTTCCCTTCTTGATAATCTTCTCTGAGTCAGCTTCATGTGTAGCCAGAGGTAGGTGTAGAGTAGACCTCGTTTGTTTGCCTTTACGAGCCACAACTGAAACAATGGAGTCGCCAGGTACAAACTACAATATTCAATATACTGATTACTCATGCACCTTCAAAATGAGTATTTCTTTGTCATTCAATCCTAGGGAAATGTTTTCAATCCGTTCCTCGACAACGGTGCCAAAATGTAAGATCTCCAAGAGTTCACCTTAGGTTGTATGTAGGGTGAGCTTGGTAACATATGAATCTGGTTTTAACGAGTAGAATTCTCAATGATGGATCAAACTATGTGACTATTAAGACTTACACTAATGAAACAATTAGGAATGTATTCTAGCAGAATTGGTTTCACATGAACTCAATCAGATACTAAATAGGTTTAAATGAATATGGATAAGTTCTACAAAATGTAAAATCATACATACATTAGGTACACATGAAGATAAATCTATAACAATGAAAAGGTACATTTGCAAACTTATATGATTAATGCAAGGAAATATAGGCTTCTCTCAATCATTAAATGAAACAAGAACCATGTGAATTGGTCACCAATGGCACAAATACATAGAAAGTAGATATGAATAAGGAAAATCTGATTTGATTCATTGAAGAATCAAGAACCCAGTAACTACAGTCTTCAAGTCTTCAAGCTACATAAGCCTTCTTGAGTCTTCATGATTGAATCCCTCTCTTAGCTCATTCTAATCCCTCTCCAATATATCCCTCCTTCATTAAATAGAAAATAACATCAAAATATCTTTAGGAGGTCAAATCCCATATATTTCATTGGATTCTAGTCCATGGAGATAGGTGGCAACAGTCAAAGAGACAAAAATCCAACAAGCTACTAATTTTCACGAAATTGTTGGAAGTCATTAATAAATTGTTTCCAACTCATTTCATGAGGTCTTTAATGGAGATAAGAATTAGGTGCAAGTGTCCCTTGAAATATAACTGATCCACGAGAAGTCATTCGAAGCTTCCTTGACAGGTGGAAACCTACCAACAAGGTGAATATCCAACAACTATGCAAAACAAAGAGTTTGCAACACATTCTACAATGCACTGATGTTTTAATTGTTTCTCTCAAATGCCAAATTGGGACAAGTTGAAATTTGGTCACACACTCAACAAGGATATAATCTTCCTCCAATTTTTTTTTTAGAGAAACCCACATCACCAATTTGGATTTATGATCAAATTTGTAAAATAAGTTGCTACAAAAAAATCCACAGTAAATTTCACAGCGCCTATATCAGTTTGTAGTGCCTGCGCCAGTTCGCAATGCCAAAAAAAAATCAAGTGGCCACACTCCTTTCCTGGCCTCCAAACAAGACAAAAAATCTCATGGAGTACCTGATGTCTATGAGGTTGATGCTAGTAATTTTGAATTTGCACCGGGATGCCTGCAATCTATCCAACCTACAACCCTCTTCCTTTTGAATTTCTTCAACTCATCTTGCCAAACATATAATTGTTTAGTTACTTGAACCTTAATATGTTCACTTTCTTTCTTTAGTGTTAGGTTTTCTGCTTGTACCTTTTTGAGTTGTCTATTTACATTCTTAAGGAGCTGGGCCATGTTAGTTTTAGGCCCCTGAATTGACTTTGGGACTGGCTTGGAAGGTGAAAGCTCTTTCATATGTACACTAACCTCCATGAATTCCTCTTCTAAAGAAACAAATTTCTTAATTGATGGCCTTTAGATGAAAAAAAATCATGATAACATGACATGAAACCTTCTTAGTATAACTCACTTTGGGACTTTGGTGATAATGAGCGATTATTTGGAAGAAACCAAACTTATGTTTTTCTTTTACATCATGACTTATTCTTAACACCTAAGACCAAGAAAACATGACAAAACGTAAGACTCATCAAATTTGATAACAAACTGGTATGGAACATTTCAGGAGCTAACAAGTGTCTTGAGGTTAAAAAGAAGGGGAAAAATGCAAGTATTGAAGATTATTTTAACAAGGTAAGAAATCACATTTACATTAAGAATGTGATTTTATTCGTGTGAGTGTAGTCTTTGTTGTATCTCATCTCAATGCAATTTTATTCTAATCTGGAATAGAAAATTACTAATTTTTTTTCTTGGAAAAAAATACTTGAAGGGTTGTTTCAAGATAGAGACAATATCTTGAAACTAACAACTTATTGAGAGAATATCTCAATCATTCATTAAATTAGGAGCTAATATCTAACAACTTTCTAAAACTTAAAAGCAACGTAAGCTAAAATGTCTACAGTATAATGAGTAATACATTAACAAACCACAACCTTCTTATATAATCACAAATATCACACAATATTTCATAACACAAAATGAAATTAATAAGCAGTAGTCTAAACATTCTAAGTTTTGGATTTTTTCACAGATATTTTCCATTTAATTTTGATGGAAAATCCAAGAGAAATTGTTGGATCTGCATATTTGAGAGGTTAAGTTTGTATAATTCTAATACCCCAAAGGTTTTTCAAGAGCTTAAATCCATTTAAGCATTAAAAAATGTAATTTAAACAACATCAACCTACCCTCAAATATAATCAAGCAACTATTTTTTCCCAAAACATTACTATTTTAATATATTGTATTCTCATTATATTTTAATATATTTTCATTATGTTAAAACCCCATGTCTCTTGTGTTTTATTTCCCACTTGTTTACCCTCTAACTTTAGTTTTATAGGCCACATTTTGTGGTTTCACTTATTAGCTGGACACACTATTATCGGATCTATCAAACACGTTTTTGATTTTTTCCAGCAGAAAATTTCTCAATATATTTAATATATGTTGTTCACAAAAAAATACAAATAATTGATAGTTGCATCCATATCCTAGCCACTTTGAAAAAGTATTTCTAAACAAACCCTCAAGTGCTTTTTAGTATTGACAACTCACCACAAAAAGAACCTTCAAAAAACATATTAGATACATTTAACTCTGATGTAAGGTAGACAACTAAGTCCAGCTAAATAGAATAACCACAAAATAATAGAAAATAACCATTCTTAGAAAGAGGTTCAAAAAAAGGGATGAACCCTCGTGACCATCAATCCATATTTTTGAATGGATATTACCTTCAAGCATCTGAAGCACTTTTTTTGATAAAGTATTCACCTCTCCATTTTCTTCCTTGTATATGTGAGAAAATCCGATGATGTTGAATGAATTTTTAGTACCAGAATCCTGTCAATCCAGCCCATAAGTGAAGTGACATGTATATTTCCCCTATAATTCATCCAATCAATCACAATTTTTGAGTCTCCAAAGACTTGGAGCTAATCAATTCCCAACTGGGTTGCCAAGATTAAGGATGCCCAAACTTCAAGAAGTTTGATCCTTGTGTTAGGGCACGAATGACTAGTCATGTTTTCAAATTTAGTAATAAGCCATATCCAGTCTTCAAAAGTTGATTTCTTAATTTATATGAAGTACCCCACATATATAAAACCTTTGGACAACTCAACAAAGTTGATCGTAAAATATTCCTTTAGCTTTTCCAAATCTTCCCCTTCGATACCCGAGTGGTGGAAAGTTGATTTGTTTAAATTTACTTTGAGCACTGAGGCGCAAAAAAAAATATCGAGTAGTGATTTAATCACCATACACTCCTCAAGAGAATCCTTTTCATGATAAGAATTTCATCAACAAATATCATATGAAGAAGTTTTATAACCCTGGAGACTTTAACCCCCGTCAAAATTCCTTCTGATTGGCCTTTCCTTAGCGTCAGACTAATACTTTCCATTACTAAGATGAACAACAATGGCGAGAGAGGAAAACCTTGTCTTAGACCATGTTCACTCTGGAAAAATGTATAAGTATCACCATTAATCAGAACAAGAAAGGAGGCTCTGAAAACACAACTCATAATCCAATTTGTAGTAGATAAACTAAAGCCAGTTTGGACAAGAATTAAGCATAAAAAGTCTTAGTTTACATAGTCATAATATTTTTTTACATCGATTTTTAAAATAAGAGCCTTTAACTTATTTTCTTTTATACTATGTACACATTCTTGTGTCATCCCAATGGTGTTCAAAATATGCATGCCTTTTAAAAATCCAAGTTGCTCGATCGACAATGCCCTTGAGAGAATAGGCTTTACTCTATTTGCAATCACCTTTGCTATCAATTTATAGCAAAGATTATAGAGTGAAATGGTTATGTAGTCTTTAAAAGTCACTTGTTTATTCTCCATTGGAATCAACACCAGGAAAGTTGAATTAATAGATCTTTTCACCTCTCCTCTGATCCTAGAGTCCTCCACTAGTTCCAACAAGTCATCACCAAGATGGTAAAAAAAGTGAGCAAAAAATTCAACCATCCAGCCATTTGGGCTTGGAATTTTTCCTTTTGCAAAAAGATTTAAGACTTCCAAAATTTCCAATTTTTTGCAAGGACGATCAATAAGTAAAGAGTCCTCCACTGTGACAAAATGAGAGAACAACCTGACAATATTTACTTGGTCGGCTGGGGAGGTGAAGGCATCAACTTTAAACATACCTTTAAAGTGTCTTGTAGATTCTTTCTTGAGAGCCTCTTTCCCCCTATGTAACTGGCCATTCTCATCCAATATCTCCTAGATGTGTTTCTTATTCATGTTATTGCTGGAAAAGTTGTGAAAGAACCTTGTGTTCTGATCCCCACATTTCAGCCAAATAACTCTACTTCTCTGTCTCTAGAGTTCCTAATCATGGAAAATAATTGTATTTCGTTCTACCTCCAACGATTTTAAGTGACAACCAGTTTTCAGGCCTATTCCATCCCTCTGCAAAGCCGTGTAAACCACCCAGAGCTCCTCATCCAAATTTTCTAGTCTAAGAAAATTTGCACATCATAGAAGCCTAGCCCAGGTTTTTATTTGATTCTTTAACACTTTCAATTTCCACAAAAATATGTGTTGGAAATTAGTTTCGACCAGGAAGGCAGTATCCAGCCAGACCTCTTTTATAATAGCTGAGAAATATCCCTCCACCAACTAGGATAGATTCAACTTAATTAAAAGGATAGGCCATTGGAAAAGGTTGAACATAAAACTGGGAAATCACAAGCGTGTGATCCGAGAAGAATGGAAATTCCACCCATGATCGATACCTACCCACTTCACTTAGTAAATTTTTCTATACCAATATATGATCCAACCTATTTAATATACTACCAACCCCTATTCTGTCATTTCTCCACGTTGGTGCCACAACATCCATAAGAAAATCTATCAAATGGTTATCCTAAAGAAGTAGTTTAAAAAAGCGCGCGAGTTTATCCTGTTGTGACACAACTCCCCATACCTCATTGTCACCTATGGTGAAATTAAATTCTCTTGCAACAATTAAGTTTTTAGTAGACAATAAACCACTCGCCGCCACTTATTCCCAAAAATATTTTCTCTCATTGCAGGGTCAATAAACATTGAGTAAACATNCTCCCCATACCTCATTGTCACCTATGGTGAAATTAAATTCTCTTGCAACAATTAAGTTTTTAGTAGACAATAAACCACTCGCCGCCACTTATTCCCAAAAATATTTTCTCTCATTGCAGGGTCAATAAACATTGAGTAAACATAAACTCTTTTTTTTTTCAAAAGAGATACCAGATAATAAAATGCCCCCCTAACAAAGTGAAGGCTCTAAATCATTTTTTTTGGGGTCCCATGTCACCAAAATACCCCTCGAATTTTCAACAGAGCTAACAACACATGTGAACTAGCCAAACACAAATTTTAACATAAACAAACGAGCTTTCTCCTTGTAAACAAGTGTTTCTTGTAAAAATATAATATCTGGTTTGGAATTGCATAGCAANCTGTATAATATATAAGGTGAGAAGGATCATGGATTGTCCCTAGAAAGGGATTTAATGCCTCTAAGCGCCCCAGAGTCAGAAATAGATATAGTAAGAAGGTCTTGTACTGGAGCTGAGAAAGTAGCCTTTTTATGGGCACTTGTCATTTTTATAGGGGAAGTCTCAAAGCCCAGGCCCTTTGACCAGGTGTAACCATCCCCAACACACCCAATAGAGTTCCCCGACTGCCCCACCAAGTCAGAATTGCTCGAGAGTTTAATAACATTTCTCCCTTGGTAAGTAGGAAGCAGGATTGAAGAGTTCACCTCGCTAAGGAGAGGGACTAAGGAGTCCAATGTCTCCCCTAGAGAGAAATCCCCAAGTTTTTATTCCCTATAACTTGACACAACAAAGAAATCCTTCTCCCCCTCACAGTCCGCCACCCGGGTTCCCTGGGAACCACAACTTCCACATTACTTAACTCCCCAGAAGTGGGAGAGAGACTGAAGGGTGCTACCGAACTAGTTCTAAGTTCCTCTAGAGAAGGGTTAACCCTATCCAGACATGAAGTAACATTGTTCCTCCCAGAGGACTGTGGAAGAACCTCGATAGTAGAGGATTCAATCCTCATAGCCAACTCAATAGTGCAGAAAGGAATCACAGGATTAACCACCAGAGAAGTTGAAGAGTCAAAAGCCAATTTTTCCCATGACGTAAGCGAGTAATAAAAAGAGGGGCACAAATATTTTAGTTTACCTGAGACAATAGTGGAGGCAGTATGAAGTGGATATTCCACTAGCTCTGTAAACTCTACATCTCGTACAAAAGAGTCTATGCCTAGAGAATCACATCTAGGCTCCTTCAAGGGCCGCGAATTTTTTGACTCCTCCTCCTCCAAAAATCCATGACAGGCACCGCTCAAGTGTCTGGTTTTTCAGCAAAAAGTACACCAAAAAGGTAGGCCCAAGTAATCTAACTTTTGATAGAAAAAATGACCACACCACTGAATATTTAGAGTCTCCAGAAGGCGAGAATTAGGGATGATTTTAAGGATGGAAATTTATTTTAAAATGTAGAAACCTTGGTGAATCTTACTAATCCTTCATATGCCAACTATAAATGATTGGTAGTATTTTTATAAAAATATTCAAATTTCTAAGGATTTTATATAGTTTTTATAAAATTTTGGCAATTTTTAAGGTAAAATAATTTTATCCTATGGAATTTGGGCAAATCATTTTTAAAATAGCGAATCTCATTTTTGGAAAAACCATAGAAAATTAGCCCATGAGAAAAATTTAGCCCCTAAAATCATCCCTGGCGAGAATGAATGTCAACCTCCACCAAGATCTTACCCAACTTTTCGTCCAGAGCTTGTAGTGACATATCATCAACTTTGATGAAGCATCCAAGTGAAATACTGATCGTTGTAAATGATTTCACATTCTAAAGGTTCAATGGTAACCCTGGTAGTTGAATCCAGAGGTGCCTGAACTGAATAATCATGCATAGGGTCAAAAGAAATCTGTCACCTCTTTAGCATCAAGCTCCCCTTGTCAAAGGACCAGATCTTTTCCAAAACTTTTGAGGTGTCATCCCACGAGTGAAATTTAAACCCGAACCAACCTCTCGGAAAGTAGAAGATCTTTGGTTCATAACCCAATAATGGAAGCCAATGCAACTTCACCCAATCAGTTAGAGAAGTAGAACACCTCAAGTGATATGAAAAACAACCCACCAATGCTGTAAGAGCTAAGTTAACTACTTCATCCAAACCCAGGTCATCCCCAAGAATAATTTTGCGCCAAGACCTATTTGGAATCCAAGACTTTGTTGCATCTTTTTTCAGTGGTGCATACTTTGTCACAGTAGTGTAGCCACCACCATGGGCAGGTGAGAACCACAGTTGGCCTGCTTGAGACATTGAGAAGTTTCTGCTCACAGGCAGGGAGAACACACAATACTGCCAACTACAAACTCTGCATTTGGAACAACATCCCTATCCTTTTTCCAATTTGTAGCCAAAGTGTGCGTAGGGTCTGAGGATCATAACTTTGAATCTGAAATAACTATAGAGTTATTTAATAGGCGGGTTACACAAGCCAACCTTCCTCCAAGCTTCCTTGTCAGCTGCACTCATAAGTGAGATGATGACAACTTCCATCATGGAATCTTCCAGCATAAAAATAAAACCGCCACCTAGCCTCCTCTAAAGCTTCCTCAATGTAAGAAGCAACGAAAATAACACCATGCTCAGTAAAAGCTTTAAATAACGGTAGTTAGATGAACATAAAATCACTAATAGAAGGGACAGACTCTTAATGCCTCTATCAACCCTAGAAAAATCAATATTGTCATAGCGGATTACTGGTTAAAGAGATTGATCCTCCAAGTTTTCCCACCACCAAACCTCCATCGAAAGTAGTAAACAGTAGCAGGGAAGGCCTAAAGCCTCCCACCAAGAAGTCCTCCTAAACTATCCTTGAGCTAAAGGCGACAACCAGACAAAAACCTCTAGAAACCATCACCCTATTTGTGCTAGTGATAATTTATCATTCCCAATGCATCTAATGTTGTCGGCTCTTAAACTTGAAATTATATTTATATCCTTCAAGTTGTAAACTTATTGAATATAAATACTTCAAATCTACATCTCATTAATTCATTATTTCACCGCAAGAAGATATATCCCTGGCTATTGAAAAGACTAAACATACTTACATTCCTAAAACTCAAAAGTTGAATCATATTTGCATTCAGTTTTCTTATCATCGGATTAAGATGGATTGTGGAAACACAGATGTCACCAACAGTTGCAATATCAATCCAGAGAAGAGAAATTATTCGAATGGCAAGCAAGAGAGAGGTGTACTTATCCATATTTTGAGACAATTAGAAGCTTAGCATAGAGCATTCATCTCCATTCCTTCTTCACAAAACCCATCGGTTACTGCAATAACCTAAAAATGCCATAGAACTGAAAAACTGAGTAATTCAACCATCCAACCATCCAGGCCTGGACTTTTGTCTTTTGCAAAAAACTTTAAGACTTACAAAATTTCCAATTTTGTGCAAGGACGATCAATAAGTAAAGAGTCCCCCACTATGACAAAATGAGAGAACAACCTGACAATATTTACTTGGTCAGATGGGGAGGTGAAGGCATCAACTTTAAACATACCTTTAAAGTGTCTTGTAGCTTCTTTTTGAGAGCCTCTTTCCCCCTATGTAACTATCCATTCTCATACAATATCTCCTAGATGTGTTTCTTATTCCTATTAGTGTTGGAAAATTTGTGAAAGAACCTTGTGTTCTGATCCCCACATTTCAAACAAATAGCTCTACTTCTCTGTCTTGAGAGTTCCTCATATTGGAGAATAATTGTATTTCATTCTACCTCCAATGATTTTAAGTGACAGTCATTTATTGGACCTATTCCATCCCTCTGCAAAGCCATGTAATTTTCCTGGAGCTCCTCATCCAGAGTTTCTATTCTGAGAAAATTTTCATGCCGTAGAAGCCTAGCCGAGGTTTTTATCCGATTCTTTAACACTTTAAATTTCCACAAAAATCTATGTTGGAAATCAGTTTCGACCAGGAAGGCAGGATTCAACCAAACCTCTTTTACAATAGCCGAGAATTCTCCCTCCGCCAACCAGGATAGATTTAACTTAAAAGGATAGGCCACCGGAAAAGGTTGAAAATCAAACTCGGAAGTCACAGGTGCATGATCCAAGAAAAACGGAAATTCCACCCATGATCGATACCTTCCCACTTCACTTAGTAAATTTTCTAATACTAATATAAGATCCGACCTCTTTGATATACTATCAACTCCTCTTCTGCCATTTCTCCACGTTGGTGCCACAACATCTGGAAGCAAATCCACCAAATGGTTATCCTGAAGAAGTAGTTTAAAAACTCCCATGAGTTTATCTAGTTGTTCCTTAGCTCCTTAGAACTCATATGCACCTGTGGTGAAATTAAAGTCTCCTGCAACAATCAATTTTTTAGTAGCCAATAAACCACTTGCTGCCACCTATTCCCAAAAATATTTTCTCTCATTGCAGGTTCCATAAACATTGAGTAAACATAAACTCCTGTTATTTTCTAAAGATATACGAGATAATAAAATTCCCCCAAAACAGAGGGAAGGCTGCAAATAAAATTAGTTGGGGTCCCGTGTCACCAAAAGACCCCCTGAATTTCCAACGGAGATAACAACACACGTGAACCAGCCAGTCACAAATTTTAACATAAACAAACGATCTTTCTCCTCGTCAACAAGTGTTTCTTGTAAAAATATAATATCTACTTTGTACTTTCGTAACAACCTGTGCATGGATGCCAATTCTAGGGTCCTGTCGACCCCTCTAAGATTTAAGGTGAGCAGGATCATGGCTTGGCCCTATGAAGGGATTTCATGCCTCTGAGCGCCCCATAGTCAGAAACAAAGATATTAAGTGAGTCTGGTAGTGGAGATGAGCAAGTAGCCTTTTTATGGGCACTTCTCATTTTTATAGGGGAAGTCTCA
>WSFP011394575.1:0-27528 GCA_009831015.1 Picea engelmannii
ATGATAGAGTTGATAAAGTATGGTATATGAATTTTGATGGTGCTTTTTCTAGATCAGGAAAAGGTTCTGGAATATTTCTCCAAGCTCCAAGTGGTCAAATATTTAAATTTTCTTATAGATTGGAATTTGATGCAACTAATAATGTGGCTGAGTATGAGGCCTTGTTTCTTGGTTTGGAGGTTTGCAAAGATATGGGTGTCAAATGTTTGAATATCAAGGGGGACTCAGATTTGGTCATACAACAACTTAAGAATAATTTTGTTTGCAAGTCAAAAAGATTAAAGATGTATAGGAATGCAATTTGGGACTCCATTGGTGATCTTGATGTTTTAAACCTTATTTCCATTCCTAGGGAACAAAATTCTAAAGTTGATGAACTTGCAGTAGTTGCTTCCACACTTCAACTTTCAGATGATTTGATTGAGGAAAATATTTCTGTGGAATTAATCTTTAGACCCTCAGTTCCAGATAACATGGACCATTGGAAAATTTTTAATGATGAAAAACATGTTATTAAATTCTTGACTCACATGCATGAATTTTCTAATTTTGGTGTCAATGAAAAAGAGGAGGGTTGCAACTATACAGAGGATGACTATAAGTCAAATCCAATTCCCAGGCATATTATTTCCCAAGAGAAAATTTTTGATAGACAAGATGGTCACAAACGAAAAGAAGAGTCTAAGGAAAAACTGTGTGATCACTTGGAGGTCAACATTGGAAGTGAAAAAGAGACTAGGATGATAAAGGTAGGCAAAACTACCCCTATAGAAGAAAGAAAATAAATTGTCAAATTATTAAAGGAATATAGGGATGTTTTGGCTTTCAGTTATGATGAACTCAAGGTCTATAGGGAAGAAGTGATTCAACATGTGATTCCTTTGAAGGAAGAAACGAAGCCCTTTATACATAAATTGAGGCAAATGAACCCCAAGTTAGCTTCTTTGGTCCAACAAGAGCTACATAAAATGCTAGAGGCAGGAATCATAGCCCAAACAAGACATTCTTCATGGTGTTCAAATTTTGTTGTTGCTAGGAAGAAGAATGGAAATATTAGGCTATGTATTGATTTCAGAAATTTGAATATTTCATGCACAAAGGACCATTACCCCCTTCCCAAGATGGAAACTTTGCTACAAAGAGTAACATGATCAGGAATGATTTCCATGCTTGATGGTTTTTCAAGATATACTTAGATAATACTTAAGGAGGAAGATAGGAATAAGACTAGTTTTACTACTCCATGGGGAACCTTTGAATATTTAAGAATTCCATTTGGTTTATCAAATGATGGAGCTACTTTTCAGAGAGCTATGGATTATGCCTTTAAGGGGCTAATTGGAAAATTAATAGAGATATATCAAGATGTTTTGACATTTTTTTCCAAGGATGGAAAGACTCACATTGGTCACCTTAAACAAGTTTTTGAAAGATGTAGAGAGTTTGGGATTTTTCTAAATCCTGCTAAGTCAGTCTTTGGGGTAACAAAAGGTAAACTCTTGGGCCACATAATTTCAAAATATGGGGTCAAGTTAGACCCAAAGAGAGTTGAAGCCATTGGAAAGGTACCCTTTCATGTTTCAAAGAAAGCTCTCCAATCCTTCTTGGGCCAGACCAACTTTGTTCATAGGTTCATTCCTAACTATGCTGAAATTGTGAAACCTATATATAAGTGTATTAAGAAGGATGTTAAATTTGAATGGAATGATGAAAGTAAGAGAGAATTTCAAGATATTAAGACTGCCATATCTAAATCTCTCATCCCTATTAGCCCAGATTATACTAAGGACTTTCAGATTTTCTCTTTTTCTTTTGAAGATACTATTGCTAGTGTATTACTTCAGAAAAATAATCAAGGCCATAATCAACCCATTGCATATATGAGTCGGGCCTTGCAAAATTTAGAATTAAAGTATCCCATGTTTGAGAAACAAGCATATGACTTGGTGAAGTCGCTTAAACATTTTAGAGTCTTCATTGGATATTCCAAGGTGATTGGTTATGTGCCTAATTCAACAGTGAAATATGTTTTATCTCAGGCAGAAGGATTAGGCTCAAGGGGTAGATGGATTGATAAAATCCAAGAGTATGATTTGGAAATCAAACCCACCAAATTGATTAAGAGTCAAGGTTTAGCCAAAATGTTGACTGAAGGGAATGAGAAAGCCTTGGGTATGATTTTCCAAAATGATAATCAAGAGTTCCCCCCTAATTTATTAAAGTTGAACAAGTAGAGTGGTATGCAGATATTATCTTCTATCTTAAGAATCTTACTTGTCCAAGTCATCTAGTGGGTCACAAGAAAAGGGCTTTAAGATTGAAATATTCTAAGTATGTCCTCACTAGAGATGGATTAGGATGGAAGAATCTTGATGGAGTTATCCTTATATGTGTGGATGATGTTGAATCAAAGAAACTAGTGGATGAATTCCATGGTGGATTTTGTGGTGGACATTTTGCTGCTAAAACTACTACACACAAAATCCTTAGAGAAGGATATTAATGTCCCACAATATTTTAAGATGTGCATCAATTTGTTAGAAAATGTGAGCCTTGTCATCTTTTCACAGGAAAACAGAAGTTAGAAGCTCTTACCTTTCAACCAGTTGTGGTGGAAGAACCTTTTCAACAATGGGGTTTGGACTTCATTGGAAAGTTCAAGGATAATTCAAGTAATGGATATTCATGGGTTATTACAACTATAGATTACTTTACCAAGTGGGTTGAATCCATTCCCACCAAGTCAGCAACTGGAAAGATTGTGATGGATTTCCTTGAAGATAGGATTATTACTAGATTTGGGGTGCCTTAAAAAATAGTGACAGATAATGCTAAGGCTTTTTGTTTAGCTGAAATGTATTCGTTTTTTTTTAATAATGGTATTATCTTTTCACATGCATCATATTATTATCCCCAAGGAAATGGAAGAATTTAATGACCATAGTTAAGAAAGTAGTTGGAGAAAACAAAAGATCGTGGGATAGTAAGATCAAGCATGCATTATGGGCTGACAGAATAACCAAGAAAGCAACAACAAGGAAAAGTCATTTTGAGTTAGTGTATGTTTTGGAGGCTAGGTTTCCAGTGCACCTTATACTTCCTACTTATGGATCGATTGAGGATCTTTCCACAGAACATGATGCAGTTTAGAACATGGTCAATAAGATCATAGAGTTAGATGAAAACATAAGAAGGGATTATGATCAGAATTGCAGAAATCAGATTAAACTTAAGAAATCTTTCGATAAATCAACTAGGCAGAGGGGATTCATTATTGGGGATACAGTTTTGTTATGGGACAAAGGCAGAGAGAAACTAGGAAAACATGGCAAGTTTGACAACTTGTGGTTGGATCCATATGTGATCCGAGAAATAGCAGGGCTTAATTATTTTCATCTCAACCATTTGGATGGTGAGCCCATTAACATTCTAAGGAATGGGCAGCAGTTGAAGCTGAATTTCAAATGATGGGAAACTTGGTGTCCAAAGGGACACCCTTTGTAACGTATCGCTAACCTTTCTCCTTGTATTTCAATTTTGTATTATTTCATTCATTATGTGGTTATGTACTTAGATATTTTTTGTATCATAGTTTCATTTTTGTAATTATAGATGTGGTAAAATAGTTGTTTATTTATGTTATTATTGTTTATAGAATTCCATTTTTCATATATATGTATATTTGTGTTGGGTATTGGTGCGCACTCTGTTTTGTAGATGTCGGATTCTCGTATGCTCTCCTTCCAGAGTGTGAAGATCAAACACACGCCCCCATTTGGAGTCATATGTTGACCACCTGTTCAACTAGGGGGTCAACTCCATGTACCATGAAGATATGCATCATCAGATGCTACCAAGTCAGAGACTTCCTGGTTCTATAGGGTTGTGTTGGCCTTCAACACACATTTTTGTAATTGGAATTTCCGCTCCCCTGCGTGGGATAATAATGTAATAGGTCAGCATGGATCATAGTTAGGTCAGTTACCTTAGGACTTCATCATTAGAGGAGTCCCTTTTACCGAGTGTGTTTTTTCCTCGGGTTATTAATTTGGCCTAACCAACTTCATTAATTTACCTTGAGTTTTTCACTCCCACAATAATTCCTCCAAAGTGGTGAAAGATGCTCTAATGGTTTAGTCCTCTAGTAGCTATTGTTTAGGAATGATTTAAATGGCCATTTTAGAAATCTCTCAAATTTTTGCATAATTATGTTGATACTAGATAGTTTTTTTTTAATTTATTAAAATTGCCTAAGGTTGGGTAATTTTAATTATTTTTTATAAAAAAAATGTAAAAACTAGATCCTTGGGATTTTGATAGGGGTATTTGTGCTCAAAATAAATGGAATGAGACCCCCTACACCCTTGTACCAATTTTCATCTCAGTTGGACAAATTTTTCTAGGTGTTTATCCATAGGGAGTCCAAGTCAGTCAAAACAACAATTTTAATTGCTAGTCATGACATAGTAAAAATGTCATTTTTTGTAAATATGAGCTAAATGAGTAAAGTAAAGGCGGGCGATGATGATTAAACCCATTCCTAGCCTACCCAAACCCCTCTCTAACCTTTATTCACCCCCTAGACACATTACTCACTTAAAACCATTCGCCCCCTGGGGGATTTGTGCCCCCCTTCATGTGGAAACCTTAGAAAGTGAAATATTTTGATGTGTGGGGCCCTCTCTCCATGTGTGAACCCTTCTTAGATTTCCACCTCATCCTTTAGCCATGTCCCACACCCTCCCACTTAATCCAACTCATCAATCCATGCCAAAACCCTAAGTGGTGCTCCCCCCTCCTTTGGATCCTCTCATTTGCTTGGTGTTTGACACTTGGATCTCATCCAAGAGGGGTCACTTTGCCTCTCCAAGTATAAATGAAGGCCCTCTCACCCTCATTTCTTCACCATATCTTGAGATATCGTTATGCTACCAAATTCTCTCCTCACACTTCTCATCTCTCCCATCTTGCTTCATTCATTTTGCTCTCACTTTTAGAGAGGAACTTGTAGCAATTAGTTGTTGCAACTTCCTACTTTGATAATAAGAAAGAGCTTTGGAGGAATTTGGTGTACTAAATATTTTGTCTTGGTGCATTTGGATTGGAGGTGATATTGTTTCTTGGTGAATTTTTATTTGAGATATAGAGTAGGTTTCCCAAGCAAACTAGTTTGCTTGGGTAGATTTTCAATAGTGTAGTTGTAGATCTATTTGAGTAGTGCAGTAGATAGTACAAATTAGTTTGTGTTATTTATCTATCTCACTCATTGTTTTCTCTTATCTCACAAGTTTTCTTCATAAGTTGCAGGTTACCTCAAAGGTTTTTCAAGGTTGGCTTCAAGTTGGAAGCTTGCTTTCACAACCCACTTGAAACTCCTCTCTTTGTTAGTTATGTTTTATGTTATCTCACATTCAGAATTTTGGTTTCGTAACACTATAGGATAGCTCATTTTATATATTATACTTGTTGATTTTTTATGCAGAAAATTTATGTGTGGAAACATAATTTTTCTTTAACATTTTGGTGTGTTTGCAACATTTCCAGCAAGCAATAGCTTGTTGTTTTTTGCAGATTCTCGTCAGTACAAGAGGAAGTGTTGTCAAGATTTGGTCCCAAAACACACAAGGAACCCTCCTCTTGGTTGGGTAACAATTCTCATCCCCTCTCTCATCATTTTAGCATTGTAGAAAGCTCTTGGGAGTCCCTTGAGGCTTGCATTCTTGTATTTATTTTATGTACATTGTAACTTAGATTAGTGCCTACATCTTGGTGTGAGCTTGGCTAAGCCAACCCAAAAAATAATAAGGCTAGGATCACTTTCTAATTTTCTACAATTTTTATCTTGTTTTCCCCACTTGTCATTAGGACAAGGTTGTGTGGCTAGGTTGTTTTAGCTTTGCTTTTCATTCTTTCCCAACCTTATTTGGCACAAAATAGGAAGGCTTGCCTTCACCTTGTGCAATTGTAAATGGTTTGTCTTTTTCAGTTTTTTTCTTTCAAAGCATTTACTTTCTAAGTGTTGCCTTGTTGGCCCTCGACCAAGTTTTGTGGAAACATTGGTCGTGTTTGACCATTTTTGGGACTTTGACAGGCTGATCAAAGATGGAGCGCCCAGACGAAGCGGAGATCGTGGGATCTCACCCTTTTTGCGGGATTTTTGGGTTTTAGGGTTTATGTAACGGATATGGGATGTTGGCCCATGGGTTTACCCGTGTTTAGGCCTCTTTTGTAATGTATAAATAAGTAGCTAAGTGATGTAAGAAGTAGTTATGATCGACTTTGTGCAAGAACCTGTGAAGGTTGCTAAGTGAGAATAGTTGTGAATGCTTTGTGCATACTATATGTGATACTTGCAGAGCTAAGTGAAAGTGGTTGTAGTTGGCTTTGTCCCTTGACCTAATCCGAGGAAGGAGGATCTGGCGAAGTGCGTGTAGATCTCCTGTCCCTCGTGGAGTTGGTTATGTAGCTTTGTGCACAGGAGAAAAGGAATGTAAGAATCTTGAAGATCAATAAATAAGATGAAGAGTTGGTGGAAGTAGCCCCACACTGGGGTGAACCATGTATATCCTGTATTGTTATGCTTTATGCAATGTTGTCCATGATGTTTATGTATCTATTTTCTTAGTGTATTGTTCTTGATATGTGATAGGTAGATCCATTGATGCTCAGTGATTTATATATGAATGAATGCTCGATCTATTATGATGTTGTGTGATAAGTGATTGAAAGTGTTAGATATTGATTATTATTGCGCTGATATGTAATTAGGGTTAACGTGTGGTGTAAATAAGAATCATAAATTAATGCATATTGTTGGCTAAGTGATCTGTTAAGTGTTGTAATCACAAATCTGTGTCCCAGCTAGGTTGTAGACACTTGAGTCCTGCAAAACCCCTGCCTCTACCTCAGGTGAGACTTCATCTGCTTCGCAGGTGTTTCCAAAAGGATCAGTAGTTAGGGTTTTGTTGGTGCGTTGTTGAAGCGTTGAACCCTAGGTCTGCCCCTGTGCCAACAAATGGTTCTGTTGCCGAGACCTGAAATTGTGATTGTTGGGAAATGAAGAAAAGAGAAAGCTATGTGCGTAGATCTGTTGCTATAGTGTGCAATATTCTACTTGAATTGTGAAGATTTTTGCTAAGAAAGAGAAGTCTGATCTGAAGAAAAGAGGTAATATCTTAAAGCTTTGTGCTCTGATAAAGGTAAGATAAGTGAATTTTTTTTTTTCGAAAGTATGAATCTAGGTATGTTTGACAAGTTTTGTCCTAGTCTGAAAACCAGGGCACAACTAGAAGAAATAAGATTTGATTTGAATAGATTTGATAGAAATAGTGAAAGATATGTTATTCCTATGCATAGAAAGAATTTTTGGACTAACAAGTGGGTGCAGGAACTTAGAACATTTTTTTGCAGATTGCAGGTCCATCACTGTGATCCCAATGCGTAGTATAGGAAAGGTTGGGGATCGTTTAAGAGAAAGAGAGGATTGACATTGTGTTATAACTGCAGAAGATCAGGGAATATTGCTAAGGAATGCCCTAGTACAAGTCCTATTTGTCTTTTTTGTAAAGCTGTTGGTCATGAGGTTTTGGATTTCCCTAGAATGATTTCTAAAGTTGAAAAGATGAACCTTAGACAAGAAAACTATGAAGAAGGTCAAGAAGCTAAGGATATGTTAAAGAACTAGAAAGAATCGGAGACTATGTTATTACAGCTGAAAGAAACATTGAATGATCACAAAAACATCAATCTACCAGAGATCTTAAAAGAGAAGCAATGCATAAAAATAAGAATAGGAGACTTCGGCATAGACCGTGTTTTGGATGAGGAAACACAAGTGAATATCATGCCAGAAAGCACTTGGGAAATTTTGGGAAAGCCTGCTATGATTCCTTCATTGGGAAGGATATGATTGTTTAAAGGAAAGATGATAACCCTATATGGACAAGTTACTAATGTACCTATGATTTCCCATGGAACATCGACCGAAGAAGAATTCGAAGTCATTAAATTTGTTGAGAATAACGCCCCTTTTTCACTTTTATTAGGAAAGACTTGGATTGAGAAAGATCAGATACGGAGGAAAGTAGAGGAAGAAGCTACATAACAGAAAAAGCAAGAATTAAGGGACTTCATAGCCATGAAAATAGAGCGACTAGTACAAGAACAAGAGGACAAGTTGAAGCAACTAAGGGCCAAAGACTTAGTTGTCAAAGTTGAAAGAACGCAGGAAGGCTTGAAAAACCTATCCATGCAGGATAGAAGAGCACCTACCCCAGAAATAGTAAGAGAAGAAGTGTTACCTTTGGACCCTTTGAAATACCCTCAGTAGTGTGAAGTTACTATGCTAAGAGAAAATAAGAATAAGAATGGAAAGAGGAACCCAGTGACTCAGATCACAACCAAGAAGGAAAGAAATCTCAGCAAGAAGAAAGCAAAGTTAGAAAAACTGCAGGAAGTTCCAGAGGAGACTTCACAGAAGGCAGGCTTGCAGAACTTGAACCTCGCCAGAATAGCAAAACAGTGCAGAATGGCACTTTGCCATGGCGAAGCTATATGACCGTTGGAGGCGTCCCAACCATTAGAACGACGCTCCAGAATGATTAGAAACACAATTATTTCCGGAAAGATCACCATTGGACCATTGAGACCGCGCCATAACGAATGGATTCGTATTGATTAAGGCATTCCGACCTGTTGAAGGAATTTGTTATGACGTTGCTTATTTAATTTGTTGAATGTCGCACCGAGAACACTTTTGAAAACCAAGATATTCAAGCTAGTAGAGAAGTGATTTCATACTGCATTGTGCTATCTGAGACCTCGCCACTTATTCAATTACCTTGAGTGTCCATTTGCCTACCTGAGTTATTTGATTACGAGCATGTATGTCATGCGACCTTAGTGCAATAGAGAAATCCGTAGAAGAAATCTTGATCGACCTTATGGTTGAGAAAGTCATGTATACAAGAGTACAAGCCTCGTCGACGGGAGGATTGCAAGCATCCCCCTCGACTTCACGTCGATCTGTTCCATCCCAAACCGCGACGGAGAAAATAAGCAAGCACCGCGACGATCTGGTGAACGCGAAGCAGATCCTGTCAGTCTTGCCCGACTACATCCCACCTTTGGCTGGCGTAGTTAGTTGTGATAGCATCCCGCGTGACTTTGAGTACATGTTGATCACTAGTACCTCCCAAAGGGGATACGTGCAGTCAAACCGCAGCTGGGACTGATCCCAGAACTCAAGATCAATGACTTCACCTCGGCGATAGAAAGAATTATGTGACGCTCGCACCGCATAGATACCTGGCGAAGATGACTGGGAAGAATCCTAAGATAGTTCCCCATCCATGGATTAAAGAGATCGCGTGGTCAACGATCTTAAACATGATGAAGCTCCCCCACTTTGAAAAATATCAGGAGGTTAACACGTGCGTTAAACTCCTCATGTCATGCTACCATGGAGGTTATTTCTGGTTAGATAGGCGCGTGATTGTGATTCCTGCGTTGATCCACCTGATCACTGGATTGAGCATGTAGGGACCAAACCCTCACCAGTTCTACCCAGGGAAGGCTGCAGATCGCTCCCTAGCGCAGTGGATCAATGAGACCTATGGCGATGTGGAGAAGGGGAAGTGAGGCTACAAGGTAGCCTCCATCCAGGACGGTGCAGTGCACCTAGCTTGTCAGTTGATCACCGATAAGCTCATCAGAAAGAACCGACCGACACAAGTCAAAGGATTTGTAGTCGAACTCGCAGGGAAGTGTGTTGAAGGGATGCAGATGAACTGGGCAAGCTATCTTGTCAACGAGTTGGAGAAATATTGATGCGAAGCATAGGACCAAGGCTATGAGTTTCAATTTAGTTGGATGTTGATCTTAATAGCATTTGTCACTTGGGAGATGCCGAAGGGAGACACATTCCCTGAAGTCGAGCCATCATAACCATTGGCCGTGAGGTTCACCACCTTGTGGTATACGAGAAATATGGTGAAGTAGTGGAAATCAAATGTGGTGTTCCACACTTACTATCTACAGTTCACGCGCTCTCTTGAATCATTCCCGCAAAAGACCCCAAACACCTTGCATATGTACAGGACGCTAGCGAAGTTCCATGCAGATCGCCACTTCATCTACATCATTGCGCATAGGGATGAAAGTAAAGAGGAGTTGTAGTCGTACTATAAGTTGATAGAGGAAGAGATGTAAGAGATCACTAAAGAATGGCCAACTGAATTCCTTGTATCGGTCAAAGATGCAGAACTCTCTGACCCCGACCTCATTGGAAGTCCTGTGGTTACTCGGACTAAGTATGATGGACCAAACAGCGCAAATAAAAAGAAGAAAAAGGAAGAAGTGCAGGACATAGACACTACATCAGAGGAAACAACGCCTGACTCACCTGGAGGAGGAGGAGGTGACGAAGTAAACCAAGAGGAGGAAGGGTAAGAATACAAGCAAGAAAAGGGTGAAGTGACACCACCAAAGGATCCCCTTACAGAGGTCGAGACGTCAAATAAAAGGAAGGTTTCTCCGCAAAAACCCTCAGCGTGGATAAAGTCCCGAGCCAATAATTCTCAGTCGCAGAATGTGCTCACCACAGATGATTTTGATCTCATCATCGCAACTATAGAAGATCTTTGAAGGACATCATGAAGCGACACAAAGAAAAACAGGAAACAATGTATGACAAAATTGAGGCAAAGATGAAAAGGATACAACAAACTATCTAGTCGAGCCGCGCAGTGTCTACTGCGCCATCCTCAACAGAAAACATATAATTGGGGGATGAGCTCACCCAGTTGCGAATATTAGCAGATGCAATAGAGGCTCACCTTCGTCGAGCCTAAGAATACAGGGAGCAAGCCACAAAGGCCTTGAAGCAAGAAAAGGAGGAGGTCCTAGAGCAACTTCGGGTTGTGCAGCAAGAGAAAGATGAAATTAGGGTGAAGTTCAAAGAGGACAGAGAGAAAATCTAGAAAGAGAAAGACCAATTGCTCGCAGAGTAGACTGTGGTCAAGGAATCCGTGACTAGATCACTTTTCTTTGTGTCGGGCTTGGCACAGATGGAAGAAGATACAATAGAGAGCCAAGTGGGGAAGCTCGTTGAAGCCATTCAGTAGCTTCAAGCAAGAGTAGTAGATTTAGAAATTCAAGTAGTGTTAGGCACTCCGCAAGAAGTGTGGGATCAAAGGGAAGAAACTACCAGGAGAACAGTAGAAATAATCAGGACGTTGGCCTCAGAATGTAAGGAACTAAGCGCTCAAACTGCGCAGACCTATGAGTGCCTTGCAGAAGACCCGAAGATGAGGACATTGGAGGCACAACTCTAGAAAGTGAAGCAACGGGCGTCGACTGTGCAAGAACAGTTGAAGCTGGTTACTATGGTGGAAAATATGAAGAGGTCATAGGAGCAACACGCAGTTCAACAACACGTCATTTCCATCCAGAGTAGAGTGATGGAGGTGACACAGCGACTCCAGCCAGTGCAAGAAAAAGAATGCACTCTTTTCGAAGAGATCGAGGGACAAGGATCACAGTTGGAACAAGTGGTCACAATAGTGGAACATCGCCTGGAAGGGCCTGTCACCGAGCAAGTCATTCAGGAGTTCATCGAGTAGGAGGCTCTGGCGAAGCAGCAAGTTGAGGCAGATCGAGCTAAGCTCAAGGCCTTTGAAGAAGTATTACCCAGATCAGAGTGACTTGGAACGAGTCACAGGTGAGTGTTGGGGGCCTGTTGGCCCTCGACCAAGTTTTGTGGAAAAGTTGGTCATGTTTGACCATTTTTGGGACTTCGATAGGCTGGTCAAAGATGGAGCGCCAAGGCGAAGAGGAGATCATGGGATCTCTCCTTTTTTGCGGGATTTTTGGGTTTTAGGGTTTATGTAACGGGTATGGGATGTTGGCCCATGGGTTTACCCATGTCTAGGCCTATTTTGTAATGTATAAATAAGTAGCTAAGCGATGTAAGAAGTAGTTTTGATCGGCTTTGTGCAAGAACCTATGAAGGTTGCTAAGTGTGCATACTGTATGTGAGACTTGCAGAGATAAGTGCAAGTGGTTGTAGTTGGCTTTGTGCCTTGACCTAATCCGAGGAAGGAGGATCTGCCAAGGTGTGCGCAAATATCTTGTCCCTCATGGAGTTGGCTCTATGGCTTTGTTCACGGGAGAAGAGGAATGTAAGAAGCTTGAATATCAATAAATAAGACGAAGAGTTGGTGGACGTATCCCCACACTGGGGTGAACCACGTATATCTTGTGTTGTTATGATTTGTGCATTGTTGTTCATCATGTTTATGTATCTATTTTCTTAGTGCACTGTGCTTGTTATGTGATAGGTAGATCCATTGATGCTCAGTGATTTATATATGAATGAATGCTAGATTTGTTCTGATGTTGTGTGCTAAGTTATTGGAAGTGTTAGATCTTGATTATTACTACGTTGATCTGTAATTAGGGTTAACTTGCGGTGTAAATAAGAATCATAACTTAATGCATATTGTTGGCTAAGTTCTCTGTTAAGTGTTGTAATCAAAGATCGGTGTCCTAGCTAGGTCGTAGACACTTGAGTCCTGCAACCCCCCTGCCTCTACCTCGGGCGAGATTTCATCTGCTTCGCAGGTGTTGCCGAAAGGATCAGTAGTTAGGGTTTTGTTGGTGCAATGTTGAAGCATTGAACCCTAGGTCTACCCCTGTGCCAACATGCCTACACCTTGGAGTGAAGTTGGCTAAGCCAACCCCCAAAATCGTATGGCTAGCTTAATGTTTTGTTTCTAATATGTTTAAATGGATTAAAATCATCTAGAATTAGAAGCAACACACTAATGCTAGTTTAGGGCCATGGAGGCATAATAATTTATTTCATATATCTTTTACTTGCTAGTTTACTCACAATATTTTACAAGCACTCATATTTTATTTTTGCTCATGGGCATGTGGTGAATGTTTTAATGCAGTTCAATTCTTGTTTTCTCGCAAGTATTGTTCAAAGTTATTTACATTTCATTCTAAGCTTTATCTTGTGCTTAAGAACACTCACTCTTGCAAGATTTTAAATTTCGGTTTTGGTTCAAGCACCCAAATTTTGGCAAGCAACACCTTGCCTAAACACACTATCTAACTCAAATTATCTTAGTCCATAGGCCTAAAATCAATTATACTTAATAGGACACCTATTACTGACTCAGCTTTGCCATTTAAATGAGGATTGAAAGGAAGCAACAAAAGGTGATAGGTCGGGGACGACCTCGTGGCGCTCAGCTTCCTTTCCGGGAGTACTTGTTTCCTTGGGTTGACCTATGGAGCTAGGGTAGGCCTTGTTTCCATACTTATTGATCACCCAACAACTACTTGGTACAAGAGGGGGGAGTATTGGGGTTGACACTTAGTTAGGATTCAACCTTAACTTAAAAACTTAATCAATCCTTAATCAAGTTTAACCATTTGGGCATCTACTTGGCATTTACATTTATGGTTTACATTTGAATCTTGCAAGCTCTCAATTCACATTTACTTTCATGCAAGTGTTTAAATATTGTGGATAACTAACTAGGTGGTCATAGTTGCGCCCTTGGAGGATTCTTCTCAAGCATTTCATTTTCATTTTAGTAGTGTGTTGGCATTTTGGTTTGGTCCTCAAAGAAGTTGCGCATCCTTTGGAGGCACTTCATTGTTGGGATTTGTGTAATCTGTGTTGCCATTGAAAGAAGTCACAATAGAGTTGTGCATCCTTTGGAGACACTCTATTGTTGAGCATGCTAGGCTTGATGTGTTGATGAATGTTTCCTATTTGAATATATTTCATTTCCTGCACAATCAAGCAACTTAGTTAGTATGTGTATCTTTGTATCCATTGTATCTTATGTTTAGTGCAACTTTAGTGTAACTCTTAGATATTCTTATTGTAAGTTTGTATCTAGTTGCTATATTTGTATCTAATCTTGTAGTGAAGCAATTTTTAATATTTGTAATCTTGTGTAATCAATCTCCTCAAACTATATTTGATCGCTTGCCCAATCTTAGGCAATAGTATTAGTTGTCCTAGGAAAAGGCTTGCTTTTCATCTTGAATTGTTGCCTTTGCATCATAGGCTAGATCTTTCCCCATGAATTTTTAACTAATTAAAACCAACTCCTAGAATTAACATCTAATCTCACATAGTAACTAGGGTCTAACCCCCTTGGCTTCCCTAGGAGTAAGCATAGACAGAAGAGGTTCAAGTCAAAGTGACAATGTGGGCTTTGAACCTAGGCATTGTGCCTCCAAGGACACACTAAGTGAGAAGAACTTAGCTCACATTTGCAAGTGTGTATAAGGATGACAACAGGGTCATGTAGGCAAGCATCATTCAGCTTCCTTAGATCGACACATATCCTTATGCCTCCTTGCTTATTCTCCTAAACTACCATAGGGATTACCCATTTAGATTCGTCCATTGGTTCTATGATACCAGCTTCCAACATTCTGTCAATTTCGTCTTTTACTTTCTTCTTATATATTGGGTTCAGTCTATATGGTCGTTGTCTAACTAATCTAGCCTTATGCTTGAGAGGTATATTCATATCTTCTATCTCTCCTTCTATGCCTTTCGTCTCTGTAAAGGTTGTTCGAAACATGTCATTGTACTCACACAATAACTCTGTTACTCTTTCTACTGTTTGTTCATCCCAGTAATCCCCAATACTGGCCATTTTGGGATTTTCATTTGTCCCAATACTTACTTTCTTCACTTTGATTGTTGCAGTAAATACTTCTGATTCGAGAGATGGACCTTCCACCTCTATTGGCCCTTGGATATGGAAGCAAACGAAGATTAAGGAAGAAAAGGCAAAACGCGAACTGCACGGAAGACACAGTGACTGATACTAGGTTGAAGTGAGCAGAAAAGACGGTGCAAAGTAAGAGAAAGAAGGTTGTTGGAGGAGAGGATTGAGGATGATAGATCAGAAAGGAAGATGGATCATGGAAAACTCAGCAAGAGGAAAAATCCATCGTTGGATGCTTTGGAGCACCGCGCGACAAGGAAGGAAAGACAGGCTGGTGAAGCCCTGAAAATGCGGGTCAAGTTGACCTAGGGTTTGAGACACCTAGGGTTTTAGTATATACGGTTTTGACACTTAGGTTTTAACCTAAGGGTTTCCGAGAACTATTGTAATGTATAAATAGAAATCTAAAGGACCTGGTTTGTTGTTGTTGTTATGGTTGGTGCTAGGTTGGTTGAGAGTCATTGTTGTTGTGTGATCGAGTGAGTACCATTGTGTGAGAGAGAAGTGTTGAGTGAGGGAGCCTTTTTGTATTGTAAGATCTTCATCTGGTTGCGAAGATCAACCCTGCAGCTGGGTGCGCAGGGAGGGGGAGACAGAGAAAGAAGAGAGAAGATCTGCTAGCTAAGGGTGCAGACAAGAACTGTATGCTTTCATCTTAATATATTATAAAGCACAGTTATGTGGACGTAGCCCTAGAGAGAGGGTGAACCAAGTATATCTTGTGTTATGTGTGATTGATGTTGTGTTATATGTAATTTGATATGTTGCTATTGTGATATTGTGTTAGATCTGAAGTATAACCTGCGCAATAGGTTTAAGGAAGATATATAATACTAGTTTGTTGTGTGTTGTTGCTTTGAATCCACTATGCATTCCTTCTAGTTGTAGACACCTGTGTCCTGCAACCCCCTATAGCTACTTCGGGTGAGACTGCATCTGCTTCGCAGGTGTTGCCGAAAGGGCTAGTAGTTAGGACTTGTTGGTGCGCTCTTGAGTATTGAACCCTAGGTCTACCCCTATGCCAACAAATGGTTCTGTTGCCGGGACAAGAATCTTCTTGAGGGAATGTCAAGGTGGTTTCCATCGAATACAGAGATTCAGAAGTGGATAGAAGATCAAGAAAAGGGCTTCGTTGAATCCCAGAACAAGAACCCTAATCTTAGTATAGAGGATTGGTTGGGAAGGTATATATTTACTGATATACATGAGATTTTCTTTGGAGGGATTCATAAGGATCTATACAAGTGGTTAGCTAGATTAGCAGATACCCAGTTTGAGATTAGATCTAAGCCACCTGTGGCTTGGACGTCAGTGTTGATCAAGAAGGTTAAGAGAGTTGATAACAACGTGTCAAGAGCAGTGGATCATTGGTTTGATAGTACCATTGGAGGGTATATCACCAAGTTTTCTATTGACAGAGTAGAGTCATATAGCCAAGCAGAGAGATATTTTTTTAAGGGACCTAGAGGAAAATTTTTACATTTTCTGAAGTTGAAGATCAAGATGCTATTGCATGAGAAAAAACATATTGAAGATACAGTAGTGGGTCAGAATGAAGAGATAATGTTCAAGAATTCAAACAACGACAGTGACATAGAGATCGGACATACGCGCAGTGGAAGGATATTCAGAGAAGGTCCTTTGGCAAACTTGTTTGAGCGAGATCAAGAACCTCTTCTACAGGAATAAGGATTCTATAGTGGGGAAGAGGAAGAGCTACTGAGTGAAGAACAGTCAAGATCTGTTGGACCAAGAGAATAAAAGACTGAAGAACCTCGTCGAGAAGATCCAGACACTTCAAGAAATGCGCAGATTGTTGAAGTAAGTACTATTACTCCACCTCTTGTTTCAGCAGCATTAAGTAACCAGAGAAACCTAATTTATCAGAGCACTCAGAGCACTGGTACAAGTGGTTCAGCACACACTCATTCAGGAAACCTAGGAAAATCTATGGCCGACGAGATGAGGTTACCCACCTTTAAGGGAGATGGATCTGAAGATCCTGAGAAGCACTGGTTCCTATGTGAAGTTGTATGGAGTATTAAGAATATCACCGACAAAGTTGTTAAACGAGCTCAGTTCAACACTACCCTAAGAGACCACGCACTAAGATGGCACATGAAGTTTGTCCAAGGAGTTGCCCAACCCAAACCGCTGAACCAGATCAAAACTATGTTGATTGCAGAATTCAAGAAACTCAAGTCAGAGTCATAGTGCATTACAGAACTAAAATAAATCAAGCAAATAATAGTTGAACCTGTGTGGGAGTTTGATATGAGGTTTAAAACCCTAACAGACCATTTGATTTTTTAGATCCCTGACGAGTAGAACAAGGAATGGTTCATTGTTTCCCTCCTACCACACATCAAAGTCCCTCTGATGCAACAAAATATTTCTTCACGGGCTGAGGCACTGGAGATCGCCATGAAACTAGAATCAGCCCCTATGGGAGAATCCAGCTCAGGTATGAGTCAAATCTTGAGTCAGCTAACTAGCTTATCACTGCAGGTCGAAGATATGAATAAAGACAAGGGAAAAGATAAAAGATAAGATATCTGGTGTATTAGATGAAAATCAGAAGACCATGACAAGGAGCATTGTCCCCTATTTCATGAGTATTTGTCATCTGGAGCCCCGAGTCCTTTAAATCAAGTTACCCTGCCTTGGTGCGAGGTATGTAGAAATCGGCATCGCCCTAGTGAATGTTACTATTTTCAAAAATATGTCCAGACACCCAAAAATCTATATTGCACGTTCTGTAAGTCGATAGGGAATGATGATAGGGATTGTAGAGCCTATGACCTCATGCATGAAAGGTCCAAAGACATATACAAGATTCAAGGAAAAGTACAATAAGAAGGAAGCATTGTGCAGTATAATTCCCCAGGAAGAGGAAACTTCAACCCTCGTGGTGGATTCATAGGAGGAGGAGGAGGAGGAGGAGGTATGGGTTGAGGTCGAGGACAGATCATCTGTTATAACTACGCACATCCAGGACACTTGGCAAGGGACTGTCAGAACCCTTGTACCACTTGCAGCTACTGCAACTGATTCGAACATGTCATAGAAGATTGTCCTGCGTTGTTAGCCAAATTTCAGGAGAAACGAGGAGGAAACCAAAAAATACAACTAATCAAAGAAGAACCTCGAGGATCATATCCCAGATTCAATGTTATCACTAGAGAAGGCGGTGTTACAAGAGAATACAGAATGACCCAGGGAAAAACTACAGAAGAATCATGAGTCAGGAAAGCTGCAGAGAAGACCCAAACTTTTGATGAAAAGAAAGAAAAACAAGTGTTTGAGGAGGCAAGAAAGGAATTCGAAAGAGATCAATCTTCTTCATCAAAGGTTCAACCAGAAGTGAGAGAATGTGGAATGCCTTTGGAATTTGATCAGTTTTCTCTGCCAAAAGAAGGAAAAGAGGTAAGCAAGCTCATGGAATTCTTATATACTTGTATTAAATTGATTCGGGATGAAAGTGTTGTACAAGAACTACAAAACTTGATTAGACAGTATGAGCTAGGGAGGGTAGACCCATTAATGAGTAGAGAAATACACCAAATATCTAAAAAGAGGAGGACAAATAAAGAATTACACCTAAATGCTCAAATTGGAGAGTATCATATAGACTATGTCGTCCTTGACTTAGGGTTAGAAGTCAATGTCATGATGAAGTAGACTTGGGCACTGATGGGAAAACCTAAGTTGATTTATTCCCCTATCAGGCTTAGGATGACCAATTAGCAAGTTGTGATCCCCTTTGGAAGATTGGAACATATCCCCGTAGACATTGATGGGTTCAGAACATTTGTGGACTTTGAGTTCATTGAGATAGTTGATGATAGCTTCCCTTACCCCGCGTTGTTAGGATTTGATTGGGCTTTCAAAAATTCCACTATGGTTGATTTAAAGAAAAGAAGAATGACGTTTGAAGGCGATGTCCTTAGGGTCATTTCACCTCTGGATCCTGATGAAGGTACCATATACACAGAGCCCAACAGAGAAGAAGACCGTGCATATGAGTTAGAAAACATATACAAATTGACAGTCAGACAAACAGGATTACATTAATCCTATAGCAGATGGGAATTTAAGCTGGCGAAGTGAGAGCACATGCTCATCAGATTCGGAAGAAGCACTGGAGAAATGGTAGAAAACAATGTATGAAGTATCTGCTAGAAGGTGTGCTAGATTGACCAGAGAAGTTCGCTAGATCGGCACAACAGTAAGTAACTTGCCCACCTTTGATGGTTTAAATCATTTAGAAGCGTTCTTGATGGAGTTTGAAGAAATTGTACCAATACAACAAAGATTGTTGGCACTGCATGAGGCCTTGAAAGCAACTCCAACAAGGTGGTGGGGGACACACAAACACAACATTACATATTGGGTACAATGTCACACTTTGATGACAACACGGTTCTCAGAGCAAGTAGAAGGTTGTGAAGTTAGATACACAAGTCAAAGTTGTCTGAAGGACCATGTGCGAAATTGTGAGGAAACCTGGAGAAACATTCCTTAAGAGCAGTGGGTGCATAAATTCATCAACACACTGGACACAACCCCTATCAATTGGTACCTTCAAGAAGAACTGCGCCTCATCACTACAGATTGGGAAAGTATGACCCAAAACTTTGTAACTACCTTCTTATTTGAAAGGAAATATCCTACAGTGGATCAAGTATTACAGATTGTAAGCCAGAAAGTGTTCGAGGAGGCACCTACCCTCCCTTTAGAGAAAGAAGAGGATGAATGGACTGCGCCTATTCAGAAACTGCAAGGATGTTACAATATCAATGTTGATGAAGATGATGATCCTATAAAGGTGAACACGCTGAAACAGAAGGCCAAAGAGACATAGAAGGACCAGGAGTTGAGCAACCTTTCATTGGACAGCCAATTAAAATCAAGAAAGTCAACATTTGAACAGAATAAACACTGAATCTTGCTAATGTTAGAGATTATTGGGATGTTGCCACTATTGATAAGATCACAGAGTTACTGCATGAATATCAGGACTTGTTTCCAACCAAGTTCACTGATATGAAGGGCATTAAAGGGCCCATGGGAGAGATGAAAATTCCCTTAAAACCAGATGCAAGGCCAATCAAACAAAGACATTACATATTGAACCCCAAATATAAGGAAAAAGTGAAGACTGAACTAGACATAATGTTAGAAGCAGGAATCATAGAACCTGTTGAAGAGTCATAATGGATAATCCCTATCGTGGTGCAGGATAAGAAGACTAGATAAATCAGGATTTGTGTAGATCTCAGGAAAATGAATGATGCATGTTTGCATGACCCATTCCCTACACCATTCACTGAAGAAGTGCTAGACAATGTAGGACGACAAGAGGTCTACTCCTTCACCGATGGATTTTCGGGATACCATCAGATCAGGATTGCCAAGGAAGATCGCCATAAGACCACATTTTCAACAGAATGGGGATCCTACCAGTATACAGTGATGTCATTCAGATTGAAGAATGCACCAACCATCTTTTCTAGGGTAGTGGTTGAATTGTTTAAGGAGTTTTTACATAAATTTCTAGAAGCATACTTTGATGATTGGACTGTTTTCAGTATTTTGCAAAATCATATTGAATGTTTAAGACTAATGTTGGATAAGTGTAGGCAATGTCAGATTGCCTTAAACCTGAAGAAGTGCATCTTATTTTCACCCTTCGGAGTGTTGCTAGATCATATTGTGTGTAAGCATGGATTGTTGGTAGATCCATCTAAGATTGCCATTATATTCGATCTACCCCCTCCTACTTCAGTCAAACAGCTGCACACTGCCCTGGGACATACTAGATACTATAGGAAGTTCATTAAAGGCTATGCACAGATTACAACACCCATGGAGAAGATTTTGAAAAAATACTGTCAGTTTCAATGGACAGAACAATTCCATCAGAGCTTCAACACACTGAAATGGAAAATGGTTACTGCGCCTATTTTAGTTTTCCCAGATTGGAGCAAGGAATTTCATGTGCATGTCGATGCATCTTCTATCACATTAGGAGAAGTGTTAGAACAAACGGGAACAGGAGACATCGACCACCCATTAGCCTTTGCTAGAAGGAAGATATCAACAACTGAGATTAATTACACCACCATTGAAAGGGAAGGTTTAACCATGGTGTATGCGCTGCAGAAGTTTCACCACTACTTGTTGGGAGGACATTTTAAAATGTTCACTAATCACTCTGTGTTGAAATACCTAATCAACAAGCCAGTGTTGGGAGGAAGAATATGAAGATGGCTTCTGCTATTCCAGGAATATGATTTTGAGATCATGGTTAAACTAGGAAGGATGAACAAAGGTCATGACCAGTTATTGAGGTTGGAACACGGAGATGAACCTGCTAGTTTGGAGGATACACTGTCGGATGCATAGTTGCTATCCATCAGGAAGGTTGATGATCACTTTGTGTAGATAGTACAGTTCTTTTCAACAGGAATGGCACCTACTAACTATACGGTTATTCAGAAGAAACAATTGGTAGTGTGCGTTGCATATTTTTGACTTATAGTTGAACAACTATACAAGATGGGACCTGATGAGATACTGAGGAGGTGTGTTATGGAAGCAGAGATACCATTGATCCTCGCAAAAGCACATGAAGGCATCGCAGGAGGACACTACGTAAGGAAAGAAACAACACAAAAGATTCTTAGGTTTGGCCTTTGGTGGCCTACTCTACACAAAGATGCTAAGGAATACTATAAGGCCTGTGATGTATGCCAAAGAGTTGGAAAACTGTCCAAAAGAGATGAAATGTCGTTAGCACCCCAGCTAACCCTACAAAACTTTGAGAAATGGGCCATTGACTTCGTGGGACCTATTAACCCACCAGAGAAGTGCATAGGATCTAGATACATAATCACTGCGACAAAGTATTTGACCAGATGGGCAGAAGCAAGAGCAGTGAAGGACTGTAGTGCAACTATAGCTATGTGATTCATATTTGATGATATCATAACCAGGTTTGGATGCCCGAAGACCCTAATGAGCGATCAATGCACACATTTTATTAAAAAGACTATTGAAGCCCTGACTCGGGAATTTGAAGTTCACCATCAGAAGATCACGCCCTATCATCCACAAGAAAATGGGACAGTTGAAGCATTCAATAAGATATTGGAGATAGCATTGATGAAGATATGCAGTGTGAACATGGATGACTGGGATTTGAGATTACCAACAGTGTTATGGGCCTATAGAACCACTTACAAGAAACTGACCATGCAGACCCCCTTTAAACTGGTCTATGGTCTAGAAGCAGTTGTACCCATGGAATATTTGGTTCCTAGTCTGAGAATTGTAGCCTTTACAGATATGGATGACACTGGCATTGTGCAAGAGAGGCTTGCACAGTTGGTCGAACTGGAAGAAGACAGATTTATTGCAGGATTTCACCAGAAGGTTCAGAAAGAAAGAGAAAAGGCCTACCATGACAAGCATATCAAGAAGAAAGCATTCAACCAAGGAGATCTGGTATTGGTATATGACAATAAGTTCATGAGACATCAAGGAAAGTTCAGAACGCATTGGCTTGGGCCATATGAGGTTGTCTATGTTATGGAAGGAGGAGTTGTGCAGTTGAAGACTTTGAATGGAGAATGGAAGGAATGGTTGGTGAACGGGAGTCGGTTGAAATTATATTATGACAACCAACTGTCTCGCAACTCCCAATAAAAGTGTGAGGAAAAGGGTCTAGGTACCAGGTGCAGTTGAAACTGGGTACCAAACACAAAAAAGACAGTCTGCACATAGAAGGGAGAAACAGAGCATAACGCATAGGCTACCCTGCGCAGTCTGAAGTTGAAATGGAACAGAAAGTTCAGATCTAAAGTGCCTTGGGAAGAGTCACAAGTGAGTGTTGGGAGCTTGTTGGCCCTTGGATATGGAAGCAAGCAAAGATTAAGGAAGAAAAAGCAAAACACGAACTGCGTAGAAGACACAGTGACTGATAATGGGTCGAAGTGAGCAAAAGAGCATAAAAGACGATGCGAAGTAAGATAAAGCAGGTTGTTGGACAAGAGGATCGAGGATGACAAATCAGAAAGGAAGACGGATCCTGGACAACTCAGTAAGAGGAAAAATCCACTGTTGGATGATTTGGAGCACTGCGCGACAAGGAAGGAAAGACAGGTCGACGAAGCCCTGAAAACATAGGTCAAGTTGACCTAGGGTTTGATACACCTAGGGTTTTGGTATCTAGGGTTTTGACACTTAATTTTTAACCTAAGGGTGTCTGAGAGCTATTATAATGTATAAATAGAGGTCTAAAGGACCTGGCTTGTTTTTTTTGTTATGGTTGGTGCTAGGTTGGTTGAGAGTCATTGTTGTTGTGTGATCGCGTGAGTACCATTGTGTGAGAGAGAAGTGTTGAGTGAGGGAGCCTTCTGTTATTGTAAGATATTTAGTTGGGTGTGAAGATCGACCCTGCATCTGGGTGCACAGGGAGGGGGAGATAGAGAGAGAAGAGAGAAGATCTGCTAGCTAAGAGCGCAGACAAGAACTGTATGCTTTCATATTAATATATTATAAAGCACAGTTATGTGGACGTAGCCTTAGAGAGAGGGTGAACCACGTATATCTTGTGCTATGTGTGATTGATGTTGTGTTCTCTATCCTTTGATATGATGTTATTGTGATATTGTGTTAGAACTGAAGTATAACCTGCACAGTAGGTTTAAGGAAGATAAAGAATACTAGGTTGTTGTGTGTTGTTACTTTGAATCCACTTTGCATTCCTTTTGGTTGTAGACACCTGTGTCCGGAAGGGCCAGTAGTTAGGGCTTGTTGGTGCGCTCTTGAGTATTGAACCCTGGGTCTACCCCTGTGCCAAAAACCTCTCTTTATCCTTCAATTTATGTAATTTGGATGATGCATGGGTCATCTTCATCTGGTGTTTCTTCTTGCACATGGTAGCATGAAAATAGGTATTTCATTGTCTGTTTGTTCTACTGTTGATACTCTATTATAAGTTCAACCTCTGGTTCACGGATGAATATTACCCCTATGATATGTTTGTGTTGAATCCATGTTGGGGTTCTCATGTTCAAATGAGAAAGTGACTATAAAATTATGTTGTAATGTTGTCCATTCTGCAGTGCCTCTGCGCAGTTCCTGGTCTACATACCAGTTTGTTGGAATTCCTTCCAATGTGTGAATAAAGTGATGAATCCATTCTTCTAGTAGTGTCATTATCCATAGTGTTCTTCACTTATTGAAGTTTTCTACTGGTGTCCCCTGTCCATCATATCTCTGTAGTTGATTTCTTCCTTATTCTACACCAAATCTGATGCGCAATAATTGCTTACAATAGTACCAGTATGTGACTGTACATTTGTGCGCACCCCACTATCTTGTAGGTGTTTCCTTTAGTGCTATGTCGAGAGCTAAGAGACTCTAATTTTCTAACACTTCATATTCATATCTTGTTAGGAATTACTCTAAGTGATTCACCCCATGAAAGCTGGGAGGTTCTCTTATCTCTGTACCTACCCATCTTACTACGCAGTCTATTCTTGCACACCTTCTTGTAGAGACTTCATGTAATCTTTGTTGCCAATTCTCCAACCCTGTATCTGATTATGATGCGCATGACATGATACTTCTCCAACTGAGTACCCCATCTGCAGTTGGATTCACACAATATTCTTCTCCTGCGGTGGTTTTGTATAATTGGTTAATTTCCTCCAAGTCTAAACAAGTGGGTTCTACAAATCTTTCTCCTTCTGATGGATCTAGTGGCGCAACGAATCTGTACTCTCCTAAATCGAATGCCATCTTCCTTGTCTTCAAATTGATTGTGGCCTTATTTTCAAACACCCAATCCAAGCCAAGCAATGTCGGATAAGGTGTTGTGCCACCCAATATTTCTATCACTTCGAAATCGACTTTAGTGCACACTCCATCCAGATCTATTGTCACACCCTTTAGCCTTCCAATTGGTAGAACCCTATGTTGATTTGCTAGTTTCAGCTGAATAGGTGAATATCCTAATGTGGGATCTCCCATACATTTCCATGTCTTCTTGGATAGTACATTCACTTCGGAGCCTAAATCTAGTATAATATCCCCCATGTTGAAATCTCCAATGTTGACATTCAGTCTGAACTCTTTGCTTGTTCTCCTCCTTTTATGCAGATGATTAACTGTTCTATGCTCTATCTTTCCCTCTACATCTTTGTTATATATTTCTAACATATTTTGTAACATTTTAACAGATGATGGATCATTTAGTAGTTTAACACAGGATTATAGAAAATCCTTTATGGTACTTACTTTTCCTAGGGGTTGTGCTTCATTAGTTTGATCCAACGTTGAAGGAATCTCATACGTTGGTACATCCTGGGTGTGCTATGCAGTTGATGTATATGCAATTTCTGGTTTCAAGAATTCTTTTTTGACTTGCTTGAATATCTCATTTTTGTTATGTGCATCAAACTGCTTATGTGGTTCAACATTCTTCTTCACTCATTGGTGTTGTGTTGGATCTTGTATTACTAAGTCATCTCCTGTCTTAGCTCCTCTGCGCGTAACTATGTTGCTATTTCTTCCATCATCCCTTGCTTCTGCAGAAATCCATTGGACATTCTGATTGATCTAATTTCTCTTTTCCTGGATCTTCCCCAATAGTGTCAAACAATCTTTTGTGTCATGGTCGGATGCGCGACAATACATACATGTCGCAGGTGGAAGTGAACATTCTCTTACATAGTGTCCTCGTTGTTGAAATTTATGGCATACCACCAGTCCTTTGCCTCTTCCAAAGCCTCCTCTACCTTGTCCTCCACCTCTGTAGCCAACTCAATCTCCTCACGGTGCGTTGTACTAGGGCACCTGATTATACTACGCAGGATTATATTGCGGTTGCATGGTATTGTGTTGTGACTGCGTAGTGTTATATTGTTGTGGAGCAGTGTTATATGGGGCCAGTACTTGGTTAAAATGTGGTGCAACTTTCCCTGCCATCATCTATGTCTGCACCCTATAGGTGTCTGATGTTCTTTCCCTCATCAACTCCATTGTCCTACAATCTTTGTCATCATGGCCTACTGACTTGCAAAAGTTGAAATATGAACTCTTAAGCATTGTCTGGTATTTCTGCATCATTGGAAAGTGACATGGATCATACCCCTGTGTTGTACGGATCTCACACGATAGTCCTCTTGATGGAAAAGGGTTTGGCAGTCCTGTTTCCATGCACTGCGCGAATGTTGGGCATTCATTCTTGTGGTGTCCTTATGTCCTACATGTGGTACACCAAACGAATTCTCTTTTGTCCTTACTCCTGTTCTGGTTTAATTGAAATTTTATATTCTTCAGGTCCTCCTTGAGCTCCTCTATTGTTGGATTTGTCTTCTGATATTGGTTCTCTTCTAGTTGCAAGGCTGCCTGTAGAGCCTCTGCCTGGGTCTGAAACTTATGTTGTCTTAAAGGGTATTTAAAGTGTGGTAGTAGTGAATTCACAAACATATGCCTATGCTGCATATCTATTATGACATACTTCAACTTTCCCTTCAATCGTTTGAATCTCTAGTCTATCTCCCAGACATATTCTCCTAGTTTATGTCTAATCTCTATCATCTCATTCATGTACTGATCCTATGAGCTAGGCTTTTGGAATTCATTTATCATATTCTTGATATCCACAATCATTATGGTTGTTCCTAGTGGACTGTTTGCAGCTAATATCATGTACCAATCCAATGCGCGGTCTCTTAGCATGATGGATAACTGCGCAAGTTTGGTATCCTCATCCGTGATTTTCTTTTCTTCCTAGATCTTTTCACAGATGATCAAGTGCTTCTCAGGGTCCTCCGATGTCTCTCCCTTGAATTCTGGTAACCTGATGGTGGGATCATGTCATTCCATCCTAAATGTTGAACTACTACCTTCGCGCAGTGTAGATCCTTGACTAATACTTCATGAAATGGCTCTCCCAGTTGTTTCTCCCTGTGTAGATATACTTCTTGTTGCATTTCTTCCACTAAAATTCGATTGTCTAAATGGTGGTGTTATTTCTAGTGTATTAGTCACACATGGGTTTATAGGTTCCACGCTGACACTGATATGGATAGGATTTCTACCTTCGGTTTTTGCTCTTAGACCTCTTGTCTTCCTTTCATATGTCACGCGTAGGATTTCCTCAATCTGCTCCACATCCCAGAGATCCTATACCTCTTATTCATCACTTGTCAAGCCTTCCCTCGCAGCTATGGCTCTCTTCTTATTGTTCATCTTATATTGGTAGGGTACTCCACTGTGTGTTCTTCCAACTGTTGGCATGATCCGCTTGATATGGTCTTACTCCATCATGATTGGATCAAAGGCCTCCTCCTTCTTTCCTTTATCCATCTCTTCCTCCATTTATCTGTCTCTTATCAGTACTTGCCCCCTTCCCCCATGCACGCAGGGAAGTTTAGCTGTCTAAGGCCATTTTCATTACACCTTTGTTATATAGTAACATCTTAATGGAAGTATACAATGATATGATATACCTACGTCGAGGTCCCTTCATGAACTCTTGCTCTGATGCACTGTAAGACTTCGCAGTATCTACTGCAAACTCTATGATAAATCCTACAACAATGTTGTCTAACCAAAAATCTACTGCGAGCGTAAATTTATTGTCAACTTGTTGTATCTGCGCGATCTCCACAGAATTCCACTCTAGTTGTTTGATCCGATTTGTAGGGTGGTTTTCTGTCAACCTCAATATCCACTCCTGCAACAC